>BOPN01002042.1:125000-127500 GCA_017312705.2 Penaeus japonicus | reverse complement strand
TCCTTCCTTCCTTCCTTCCTTCCTTCCTTCCTTCCTTCCTTCCTTCCTTCCTTCCTTCCTTCCTTCCTTCCTTCCTTCCTTCCTTCCTTCCTTCTTTCTCTCCCTCTGTCCCGCCCTCTTTCTATTCCACCTTCCCTCCCTTCCCACCCTCCTTCTCTCCCTCCTTCTCTCTCTTTCTACCCTCTCACTCACCCCGACCTCCCTGTTAGTGCTCATATAATGTGTGGGGGGTGTAATAGGGTGTCCTCGCGCATCCCGTACTAGGTAGGTGGGGTGAGATGAGCTGGGGTGGGGGTTGGGGGGGTTGGGGGTGGGTGCGGGTGCATCCTCATGGTGGGGTCACTCGGTTTGTTTGTCTGGGTAATGGTTATATACTCGAGCCCTGCGGTGTAGTGGGTGCTTCTTTTTTCTTCTTCACCGGGCCTGAGGCTTAATCGTCAGTTTGGTCGTTCGGTGGAGGCTGAGCTATAGATAGTCGTTTTGCTTTTGTTTGTGTGTGGGTGTGTGTGTGCGTGTTCGTGTTCGTGTTCGTGTTCGTGTGCGTGTGCGTGTGCGTGTGCGTGTGCGTGTGCGTGTGCGTGTGTGTGTGTATGTGTGTGTGTGTGTGTGTGTGTGTGTGTGTGTGTGTGTGTGTGTGTGTGTGTGTGTGTGTGTGTGTGTGTGTGTTTCCTTAGTAAGGGTGTTGACATTCGCTGCGTGTGTGGGATGGGGTTCTGCAAGGCACCGTTGGCGTTCATTAGTATTTATTATGTCTTAATACAGCGTGGGCAGCTTGTACATGTACATATTAACCTTGCCTATATCTGAGTGGTCTCTTCTTTCCTGTATTGTTGCTTACCTCCACGTTTCAGTAGTTGTTGATGGTATTTTGTTTTGGTTTATATAATGTCAGTCATCGTAGACGACTTGTATATGTAGGTTAATCGTATGTTAATTTTATTTTTATTTTCTTTAGTTGTACTAATACTGTTTATGCCAGTTAAGTGACTCATCACTTGCACAATATGTGTGCTGTTTTTGGTTACATGATGTGTGAAGAACCTTTTTCTTCTGTCCTTTTGATCGTCGTTATGTTGGGGCATGTTGCAGCGTCGGTCAGTTCGCGAGTTGCCGTGGCTAGGATCATTAACCCGAGTGAATGAACGACCGGGGGACGACCGGGCGGAAAATTGGTTGAATTAAGGAGTAGCGTTGGGCGGTGTACGAGAGCGAGTGAAGTGGAATGGATGAGGGGAGAGTTCTATTAATGAATGGGCGAGTGAACGAAAGTAGAAAATACACGGAAAATTCACGGACGGTGAGTTGGTGAATGAATTGGGCCGTTTGTGAGATGCGAGTTTCGTGGAAATGAGTGCGCGTGGGGGTCGGGGATGAGGCGATGATGTCATGAGAATAATGAGTTGTAGGTTTACTTAGGCAGTGAGAGGGCAAAGTGCTGTGTTCCCTCGCTGTCGAGTGGCACTTAGCTTGACTATCTTCTGTGAAATCCGCACCTTGAACACTAGAATACCAATACTTAATCCAAATAGGATTGTATAATATGTGGTTTACACTTTATCTAAGGAGATGATGATGTTTAGTTGTTTGACCATTCTTTATTATTTCTTTTCATGTTTATTTGAGAAGTAGAGTGAGAGACTAAATGCCTTGCGGTGTGAGGCCAAAGACTGCCAATGTTTAGGCTGCAGCCAAGCAGGAGCATTGTCTAGGCCTCCCACGTTACCCATGGCTTCCACCCAGGGCTTCCACCCAGGGCTTCCACCCAGGGCTTCCACCCAGGGCTTCCACCCAGGGCCCTGACGACGGAAAGTTGTCGGTCACGCGGGCCGGCCGCAGCGGGGGCTGATTATTTCTACCGTGTATAACCCACGCAGACATTTTTTTCTTCTCTGTTCTCTGCTCCGCCCATGGCCGACGACTGTTCTCTAACGTGTCTTTTTCTCCTCCCGCAGACCGGCGAGCGTTTCAGGACGTGAGCCACATGGTGAAGGAGGCCAACTCCAAGCTCTCGGCCCTGCAGCAGGAGCTTCAGGAGCTCGACTCACAGATCCTTCTGACGCAGGGCCAGGGCGGGGCCTCTCTTGACTCATCCTTCAGTAATAACTTAGGTAAGTAAAAAATGAATAAGATTTTCATTTCACATTTTCTCTCAATTTTACCCTTTACACTTTACGGCAATTTTAAATATTGTAAAGGGCTGCTAGGGCTCTTTGTACGTGGACTGAGGGCTCCCCTCTGAAAAATGATGAGGGTCAGAGCAGAGGACCTCTGGAGAGCGTTTTAATCTGTCTCTTTTATACCTCGGAAGTGAATGAATTGAGGTTTTAACTCGAGGGTCTTGGGCTGGGAACACGCGTTAGTTATCGTTTCACAGCGTTGTTTACTAATATGCACATACGTAAGTAGAGTGTATGAAGATGCACTCACCTCTCCCCACTCTCCTTCCTCTATCTTCCCCCCCCCCCCCCCCTCTCTCTCTCTCTCTCTCTCTCTCTCTCTC
>BOPN01002042.1:112500-122500 GCA_017312705.2 Penaeus japonicus | reverse complement strand
TCACTTGTTATCTGTGAGTGGAGTTGATTGATGGTAACACGTGACGTAATATACAGATAGGCTTTTTTTTATCTTTTTCATATTTCCTTTTGTGAAAAGATATTTGTTGACTTTACCTTTTTATTGTTTGTTTATGTTTGTTTTCATATTTATACATTCACTGATTTTAAGGCTGTTTGTTATCAGAGTCGGCGAACTTGATGAGATATCCTTAGGGGTGTTATCTGATAGCAGAGAGTGATTGCGTGTCGCGTACTAATAAGTTTTACCCCTTTTTATTAGTTTACCTGTCCCTTTGCCTTATATCAGCCTGATCCGTCGGGTGAGATAGCATTTATGGCTGTTTTGTGTTTTCCTTTTTTAAGATTTCCCGAAGGCCGTTCTTGAAGCTGTATGAGTGCTGAGGTTTTTTATTTAGGCAGTTTCGGCGTTCTTATTTCTTCTTCTTCTTCTTCTTCTTCTTATTATTATTATTATTATTTGTTTTCCCTTTTCTTTTCTGAAAGGCTTATGTCTCTTTTTCTGGTGGTGTGTTTTGCACTTCCCTCCACTGTATTTGTCTGTCCCTCTTCTCTTGATCTTTCTCGTTCGTTCTCACATTTTTTTTCTTTCTTATCCTCGTCTCCCTCCACCTCATCCTCCTTCTCCTTTTATTCCTCCCCATTCTCCTTTTCATTCCCGTCCTCCTCCTTCTCCTCCTCCTCCTCCTCCCTCTTTTTCTTCCTTTTCTTACCTCCCCTTCCTCCTCCCCTTTTTCCTCCTCTTCTTACCGTCCTCCCCTTCCTCCTCTTTTCCCTGCCATCCTCCCTCTACCGCTCCCCCCCCCCCTTTTTTTCCCCGGACGTGTATCTGTCACTTTCCCTCCGCCTCTCTGTCCCGTGTCGCGTTGAGCCCTTCTCCTGGCGGCGGCTGGGAGGGGAGGGGGGGAGGTGCATTAACCTGTCACCCTAATAGAGACAGGCTGGGCATTGGAGTGTCGCGCTCGCCCATCCTCGACGCCGGGTGTGAGTCGTGTCGGAGAGAGAGAGGAGGGGGGGAGCTGAGGGGTAGGGTCGAGTAGCCCTTTTGGTGAACTTGTCGTGTGCTTCGTCCTCTTGACTTGCTATTAGCGTTTTTTCCCGTTTCCTATTATCCTGTAATTACATACACTGGGTATACACATGAGCACATGTGCATTTATTTATACATAGACGTATATATACATATGCATATATTATATGTATATGTTTGTTTGTCCGGGTGGGGCAATTTTTATATGTAATTATGTATGTATATAGGTATACATGTATACATGTAGTTGCTTTTATGTAATCGTCTGCTGCATGTCTATCTATTTATGTATATACAACTTGTCTATCTGTCTATGCATACATGCACACACACATGCATATATACATACGTATATAAATGAATGCATACAACAAACAACACAAAAAATACATATTTACACGTCTATGTGTTTGTATGTGCGCGTGCACGTCGGTCGGCGGTGGTTGCGGGGACGTTCATTAACATAGAGAGCGAGAACGGTGGCGGCGGCGATCAGCTGTCTGCCTCAGGAAGTCGTGGTCACGTCGGGCTCGCGGGGGGCGCCGACCCCGCCAGGAAGTATCTTGTTGATAGATATGCTTGTTTTCCTTAGCCGCCCGCGCCTGGCTAGTCGGTGCCGTGGGCGGCGTCGTTGTCGTTGGTGGTTTTGGTTTTTGTGGCTGTTGTTGTTGTTTCTGTTGGCCTTGCAGTCTCGTTGACGCCGTCGTCGTCACTTATCTCCTCGTACTCCTCCTCGTTCTCCGTTTTCTCCTTTTCTCCTCTTTCTCCTCCCCCCTCTTTCCTTCCCTTTCCCATATTCTTCTCCGTCCCTCCCAGTTTTCGTCTTCCTTCCTCTTCCTGCTCTCCCCTCCCCTCCCCTCCCCTCCCTCCACCCTCCTTCGTAATGGAATTTTTGTGCGCGGTAATGTTGCATTTGTTGATTTTTTTTGCTTGTGGTATTTTAGCAAGCTGGGCTCAGGACAGGGGGTTGGGGTGGAGAGGGGAGAGATAGAGGGAGAGAGAAAGAATGGGGGGGGGGGGGTAGAGGGAGGGAGAGGAGGGGGGAGGGAAGTTCTTGTCGGTGAAAAGTTTGGTGTGTTTTTCTCGCTAAGTGGTTAAGTGCCTCATCGTTTTGTAGTGTTTTGGAAATGTACAGTTTCCTTCCTTTGGATTACTGGCAAAAGATGTGCGCGGTATATGATTTCCAACGCGTACGCGCACACGCGCCCGGGCATGCTCACGCTAACGCTATATTATGTCCTTACATATATACACGTGTAGATAGAGATATTATTTTTTTCTCATTCTGTATACATTGTATGTATTATGATATGTTTCCCCTCCTCCTCCTCCTCTTTCTCCTCGTCCTCGTCCATACATCCTCATCCTTGTCCTCGTCCTACTCCTTTTCCTCGTCCTCGTCCACTTTCTCCTCCTCGTCCTCCTCTTTCTCCTCCTCGTCCTCGTTCTCCTACTCGTCCTCCTCTTTCTCCTCCTCGTCCTCGTTCTCCTACTCGTCCTCGTCCTCCTCCTCCTTGTCCTCCTCGTCCTCTTTCTCCTCCTCCTCCTCCTCCTTGTCCTCCTCGTCCTCTTTCTCCCACACCACCACCACTACCACCACCACCACCACCTCCTTTACCTGCTCCCTCCTCCTTCCTCCTCCTCCTCCTCCTCCTCCTCCTCCTCCTCCTCCTCCTCCTCCTCCTCCTCCTCCCCCTCCTCCTCCTCCTCCTCCTCCTCCTCCTCCTCCTCCTCCTCCTCCTCCTCCCCCTCCTCCTTCCCCTCCCCCTCCTCCTTCTCCCCCTCCTCCTTCTCCCCCTCCTCCTTCTCCCCCTCCTCTCCCTCTCCCTCCCCCTCCTCCGCCACACCCTTGGTTAATTAATAACGGAACAAACACACAAATGTAATGTCGCAGGGTTACCTTCGTTACCATATCCGTTACCAGTAGCGGCCGTGTCACTCTCCTGTCGCAGCGCCGTTTATAACAGTAAATAGTTGACTCGTTTGTGGTGGTTCGCATTCTTGTCCCTTAGCTTTTAATTCGCGCTCGAGGCTCGGGGATTGTGCACTTTCTTCTGCCGCAGTTTTGTCTTCGAGTGGGCGGTGCAAAGAGAGAGAGAGGTAAAGGGTAAGGCTAAGGCTAAGAGGGGGAGACGGTCCTTTTTTTTTTTTTTTTTTAGATTGGATTTTTTATGGAAGACTTTTAAAGGTTAAAGGTTGTTGTTCTTGTTGTCGTCGTCATCATCATCATCGTCGTCGTCATCGTCATCGTCGTCATCGTCATCATCGTCATCATTGTTATTATTATTGATTTTATTGTTGTTATTATTGTTACTATTGTTACTGTTGTTGCCGTTGTCTCTCTTGCTGCTGCTGTTGTGTTATCTTATCCTCACATGTACGATTGCCCCATGAAGGCAGATGGGAAGGGAAATACCTACATGTGCACCTTTTTGTCGACGAGAGTGAGCGCTAATGCAGATTTGACGATTGAATAATCTCCGTGGGAAGACTTCCAGGCGGAGAGACCGATAAAAGTCTCCGAGGCGAAAGTTAATGGAAAAATAGAAAGTTGCAATTAAGCCCTTACTTGCAACATTGAATGGATGAATGAACGAACGAACGAATAATGAACGGATTTGTGGATGGATGGATAGGGAGGTATATCGATTGGTAGATAGATAGATGGATGGATAGATAGATAGATAGATAGATAGATAGATAGATAGATAGATAGATAGATAGATAGATAGATAGATAGATAGATAGATAGATAGATAGATGGAAGGGTGGATTGATAAATGGGTAGATGGGTGTATGAATTGATAGGCAAATAAATTAATGTATAGGTAAATACATTAATGCATAGACAGATAGGATAACAGATAGACAGACAGACACAGACAGATAGACAGGCGTGTCATTGCACACATGAAGCGCATATCAACCTGATGCGGGGATCAAGAGCGCTCATTTCCCCATCATCGGCGGGATCGACGTGCATTGACGGAGACCGATGGACGTGGCCGTAACGACGTGTCACGGCGGCGGCGGCGGCGGCGTCAGTTTGAAGTCGTTTGATTATTTTATCGATAATTGGCGACGGTTGTAATTTGGTTCCGATGGGAAGAGGGGGGGCCGGGGGGGGGGGTTGTGATGGCATGGATGGGTCGCTTTTTGCTCTTGGTGGGGAAGGGGGTGAGGGTGGGGTGGAGAGGAGGTAGGAGTGGGGGTGGAAGTGAGGGTGGTGATGAGGGATTAGGGTGGGGTATGAGCAAGGGTGAGGATGAGGGTGAGGGTGAGGGTGAGGGTGAGGGTGAGGGTGAGTGAGAGGGAGAGGGAGAGGGAGAGGGAGAGGGAGAGGGAGAGGGAGAGGGAGTGTGAGGATAAAGATGAGGGGTGAGGGTAAGGAGGAGTATGGATGCGGGTGTGAGATTGTGAGTGGAGGAGAACGAGAAATAAATGAAAAATTCATAAATAGTCGTTTATATTGACTGATTTATTACTTAATTACGTATTAATTGAGTAATTAATTAGTTAATTAATTTATTTCCTGATTTACTAATGAATAATGCAAAACTGTTAGTGTTGAAGGGAAAGGGTGGGGACTTCGTAGGAGAGGAAGAACACGGTATGGGGGAGGGTTATCTGTCTTGGCTGGGAAGAGGGAAGGGGAAGGAGGGAGGGGGAGCACTGAGAGGGAGAGAGGGAGGGAAGGAGGGGGGGAGGGGGCACTGAGAGGGAGGGAGAGGGGGCGACGGCGCTAACTTAATAATGGAAAGTGAAGGGAAAGTGCAAGTTCAAAAAGAGGAAACGAGTCTCCGCTGTTAGGGGCTCTTTGGTATTACTTTTTTTTGTTGTTTTTTTTTGTGCGGAAATTGGAAATTTGAGGAGCGGTGTCGTGGACGGGAAAGTTTGGAGGAGGGAAAAAGTTAAAAGGGAAAGGGAGGGAAGGGGAAAGCAAAAGGATAGGGATGGAATTTAAAGGAGAAAAAATGGGAGACGGAGGTGAGAAATAGGAAAGCAGGAATAAAGAGGATGATATGGAGAGGGGAAGGAAGGGGGATGAGGATATTGGTATATTGGTCTCTCTCTCTCTCTCTCTCTCTGTATCTACTATCAATTTATTTCGCTCTCTTTCCCACACACCCCTTCCCCTCTCCTTACTCAAAACCCACTCTTGCGATTCAATAACTGCATCTTGAGGGGGAACATTTGATACGTTTTGTAGAGAAGGCAGTCACCTGTTCTTTTTCTTCCTTTCCCCTGTTCATCTCTCTCCCCCTCTTCTTCTCCTCTCCCCCTCTTCTTCTCCTCTCCCCCTCTTCTCCTCCTCTCCCCCTCTTCTCCTCCTCTCCCCCTCTTCTCCTCCTCTCCCCCTCTTCTCCTCCTCTCCCCCTCTTCTCCTCCCCCCTCTTCCACCTCTCCGTTGCGTCACGTCACGTTTGTGATTATCGGCGTTTGACGTCGGTGTAATTTTGTGTGTGGTTTTGTTCACGTGTGTCTGTGATTGTTTTCTTTGTTTGTTTCCTTGTTTGACTGCTTTGGGGTGCCTGTCCTCGTAGGAGTTTTCGATTTGATTTGTGGGAAAGGGAAGAGAAGAAAGAGAAAGATAAATGAAGGGGAAAGAGTAAGTGCGAGATACAGGGACGAGGAAAGTAAGAAGATACAAAAAGGGAGCGGGAGGAAGAATAAGGAAAAAAGAACTCGTATTGATTTGAATAAAGAACCTAAGTGGAGAAGGGGGAGGTTGCAGATACTTGACAAAGTGGAAGACGGTAAGAATAGGTAAAAAAGGGGTTACAGTTGGGGGAATGTTAAGTTTAAAGACGTTAAAGGGGGGGAGGGGGAGGTTGCATATGAATGGCGCATCTCCCCAAATGCATTAACTTCGTATTTGTTCCCGCCATCGAGAACAAGGGAGGGGGAAAGGGGGGTTGAGGTAGGGGATGGGGGGGAGGTAGGGGATGGTGGGGGAGGTAAGAGACTGGTGACAGGATTGTGGATAGAGGTGGGGGGTGGGGGGAAGAAGGGGGCATGAGAACCGCCAAACAAGGCCGTTGTCCGCCACCCAGGTTCAATAACGGATGCGGTTTCGGTGGCGCCGGCTTTTGCTTTTTTTCCCCGGGGAGGAGAAATTACTATGACTCGGCTACGGCTTCGGCTTCGGCTTCGGCTTCGGCTTCGGCTTCGGCTCTGACTTCGGCTCCGGCTCCTTAACGAAGGAAAGAAGGCGACCGACTTCGCAGGAAACAGGGCTGATGAGGAGCTGATGGGGATTGGTGTCGCGGGAACGTCCCTGTTCTCTATAGATCTGGCCCGTTGGTCCTGTCAAAGCCAGAAGTGCCATGCATGTAATCCGTATATTTATATGCTTGCATGTATACAGTATGGGTATTTATTTTGTGTATATTTATATGTATGTATGTACATATGCATGCTTACACAGTATGTATGTACATACCTATGCACATATGCATGATGCATACAGGTATATTCCTATGTGCACAATATTATTGATACCCGCAGCAGTCTTCATATGTTTGTGTTACTACCGTGGATTAGGGTCGCACTTGATTTAATTCGGTAGCTCAGATTCGATCGACAAGAGCTGTGGAGGTGATTAGGAGTTTGTTAAACACCTGGATATTGATAATTTGCAACTGGTACAACATTTCAAGGGACTGGGTGGCGATGCATCATCCTGTGCCGTTCTCAGAAGCTGTTTTTGTGAACACGGTACCTTAGAAATGAGAGATTGGTGATAGAAAGTGGAGAGAACAGAATCCCGTGTATGACGTCGGCACGTATCTGTTTCCTGTGTAGGTTAGCCAAAAAAACATCGTTAGATCATCCGGTATATGTATTTTTTTTTCTTCTAAATTAACAAGGTTATTTTTTGTTTTCATTTTCGGCGGCTGCCTAGATTAGGTAAGCGTTGTGATAGAGATGTCACCGATGAGGATAGTGGTAATTATCCGCCAGTGTTGCGCGGTGCCAGTGAAACATGGCACGTTGATACAGGTTGATAAAAAAATAAAAGAGGAATTCCTTATCAAAGTGAGTGCCGGCAACTCAGTACACTTGTGTATCCGTCAACAAGTGTGGCACAGCGTTAGAACGTAGCAGTGTGTTGTACGGTCTGAGACAACGCTCCCCTGCAACGTCTTTCTGAGGTTGCTGCTGCGAGCCCCCTTTTCGGAGACCCGCTCTCGGAGTTCGAGGCGATTGGAGTACGCCGAAGCTGCTTCCGACGGCCACAGACTGATATAGTGTAGAGACGAGTGATTTCCGTGGCCCTTGGCTCTCTTACGGGGATAAAGGGGATCCGGGACATCGTTGGATACCGGGCGGAGGCACACCGGGTGCCGCAGTGACACGTTTGCACACTGCGGACGGCGAGAGCGAGCTACACGCCCTATTCGATTGTTTTAACCCATCGGTCTCGTGTCTCGACTCTACTTCTGTCCTGCGCGGCCTGCTTCTTGCTTGTCTTGCGAGGGTCGGAAACGTGTTCCATCTGACAGACTGAGAGCGGAAGAAACAGCAAAGGCGGCAGGAACTCGGTGACGGTGCATCATGTCGAAGGAAAAAGGTGATTTAACTGTGTTTATGGATTTTTTCAGGGTTTGGTGGAGGGGAGAAGAAGAGGGTAAGGGTGAGGGTGAGGAAAAGGGAGAGGGAGAGGGAGAGGGAGAGGGAGAGGGAGAGGGAGAGGGTGAAGGTGAGTAAGTGTAAGTTTAAGTTCAAGTTAAAGTATAGTGTAAGTGTAAGAAGGAGAGTGAGAGTGAGAGTGAGAGTGAGAGTGAGAGTGAGAGTGAGAGTGAGAGTGAGAGAGAGAGAGAGAGAGAGGGAGGGGAGAGAGGGAGAGGGAGGGGAGAAAGAAGGGGAGGAGAAGGGAGGAGGGAAGAGGGAAGACGAAGGAGGACGGAGGACGAAGGACAAATAAGGAGGAGGTGGAGCGATAGAAACAGAACCATGCCTCTATATGAGTGAGTGACTAAGTGGTGAAAGTGAATGTGTGAAAAGATGAGTTGAAAATATGAGCAAATGAGAGAGTGAGGCAGAGTGAGAGTGAAAAGTAATAGAATAAAAGTGAGTGACTGATTGAGAGTGAGGGATTGTGTGATTTATAATAACCGTATGACTTGAAATGAGTGAGTTGAGTGAGTTGGAGTGAGTGAGTGAGTGAGTGTAAGAGTGAGTGTTAGTGAATGAGTGAGTGTAAGAGTGAGTGAGTGAGTGAGTGAGTGAGTGAGTGAGTGAGTGAGTGAGTGAGTGAGTGAGTGAGTGAGTGAGTGAGTGAGTGAGTGAGAGTGAGAGAGTGAGTGAGAGTGAGCAAGTGAGCAAATATTGAGAATGAGATTGAGATTGAGAGTGAGGGAGTGATTGTGAGTGAGTGTGAGTGGTTGAGAGTGAGTGAAAGTGAGAAGAGGATAGGATAGGATTCAGGCCAAAGAGAGAGATTGAAAGAGACAGTTTGAATGACTATGATGGAAAGTGATGAAAAGAGTGAAAAGGGAGATTAAAGTAGGATTAAGTTAAGTTTTATTTGTGATTAATGTTAAAATGAGATGAAGTGACAGTGAGAGACTGGAATGAGTGTTCATGAGAGTGCAAAGCAAAGCTGAGTGAATGAAAATTGATAATGGTTAGGAATAGTAATTGTCAGAATGAGGAGAACATTTAAGTGAGTCAGAAAAATTAATGAATATAAGAGCAAATAGACATGAGGAGGAAATGAGAAGTAAGGAATGTGGAGGGTGTAATACAGTTGAATGGGATAAGATACAAGAAAAAGAGGGAAATTTGCAAAAATAAAAAAGAAAGTGCCGATGAAAGGGATAATATAGAAGAATGTGAGGGAAAGTCATGCATAAAGGAAAATAGAAAAAAAGGGGGTGGGAGCTATTTTTTACTGTGCTTCAAGGCCCCTTGCACAAAGCAGGCATCTTCTTGTAGGAAGTGGACTCATTAGAGCTCACAGGTGGGTGGCGGGCCATTCATTCTACAGGGTCTCAAGGGAACCGAGAGAGAGGCGGGGCTGGATTACGGCCGTGAATTTTTGATTGGCAGCTCTCATTCTGACAATAAAGGCCTTTATGCTTACTCTTCCTCCTTGTGAATAGCCTGGGCTCTCCCTTTTAAAAGCTAGGCTTAGCACGAAGGGCGTATCCTCCCCCTGCGTACGTGGTGAGGGAAGTGAGGTGCGTAGTTGCTTGGTACTTGGGGCCATTGTGGAGGCTGCATTCACTTCAACAAACAGGCTGAAATGAGACAAGAAAACATGCCTTGTGCTGCGTGCATTTAGGTCTCATTATGACGGAAAGTAGAGCTTTATTTCCATCTTCTATTAATCAATTTTTCTGTTTGCATGTTTAGATACTCTTTATTATCCTCTCTCAGTTGGGAAAAGTGGAATTTCTGTTTATCTTTAAGGCTGTTTCAAATGCTCTCTTCTGATTTTCTTTCCTGATTAATTGTTTGTCTCCTGTAGTGTAATTTTGAGGATTGTAAAAACTTTGTTTTATGTAGGCCATGCCCAAGACTCCAGTTGAAAGTTGTTTGAATTTTGTCTTATTAGTCTGTAATGCAACTTGTGAAATATCCTAAGGATAAGGTGGGACTTACTACATTACAACATTAAGAATACACTAGCAAATGATGCTAACAGGTATTTTGTGTCACTTTTTGGTGTGAATTATTTTTATAATTGTTATTGTTATCTTTTTTCTTATGTGTTATTATTACTGTTGTTATTATTATTATTATTATTATTATTATTATTATTATTATTATTATCATTATTATCATTACTACTATTATTATTATTATTATTATTATTATTATTATTATTATTATTATTATTATTATTATAAATATTATTATTTTTTTTTTGTATTTATTTATTTATTTTTTTTTTTGTATTTATTTATTTATTTATTTTTTTACAATTATTGTTTTCTATTTG
>BOPN01002042.1:92500-105000 GCA_017312705.2 Penaeus japonicus | reverse complement strand
TAGGGAAAAGGAACTTGTGCTTATGACTGTGAGTGTCACAATAAAAAGCCTCCCTACTGGCATATTGTAGTCATTGGGCATGGTTTGAGTCACCTTCCTTCTCTCATTCTGCCTGTACATCCTTCATCTGCACTGTTTTGTCGCAAGAGGTCGGCAACTTGCTGCTATGTGCCATTGCCCTATAAAGATGGTGCTTGCTAGAGTGGATTGGTACAATTCAAAGCTCTCTCCCCTGTTGGTGCTAGAAGAAAGTGGTGCCCTCTAGGCTTTGGATGTTAGGTGAAACCCATTTTGCTTAATATTACAGCAGTTTTAATAATTATTGTCATCATCATTCTCTCATTACTTATGGCACAATAAAATAACAGTGATCCAAAATCCACGAATGTCATGACACCCATCATCAGGCCAGAGCTCCTGCATCATCTGTGACAAAAATACACGTCACCCATTGTTAACGGATTAAGAAATAATAATTCTGTTCAGTATGCACAATACTAACTTTATTTCTATTTTCAGAGAAAGGATTTAATTTCATGACAAAATCTGAAACCATGTCTCAAAGTTTTAATTTGCAAATATTACAATTTTCACCATAAACCCACACCCACACCCACACCCACATTTATACACTTCATAGTTCCTTTTACAATTACAATTGTACTTTTATTTATTTTATGATAGTTTGTAAAAACATTGATTTTCTTTGGAAGTCAAGAAAATGTTTTATATTGAAATGTAAAGGTAAATATTTCAGCACATTGGTTGCTCAAGATATACAGATTTTGAGCTTGATTTGTGACTAAGGATTTTGAGAAAGAGAATATGAAAATTTACTGATGAAAGTAATGAAATATAAATTGATAAGAGCTTATGGAGGAAACCAGTTAGGCGAAGTAAATAAGTCAGATTATTTATGTATATTTTAGAAGTACTTTCTTTTAGCTGTGTGATTGTGTACATTGTTGATGTGTGTAAAGATGTGTGTGTATATGTATTTGTGGGTTTGTGGATGTTGAGGTGAAAATTGTATTGTTTGCAAATTAAGCATTAGAGACCTTGATGTGATTATGTCATGAAATTTAATCCTTTCTCTGCAAATAGAAATGACAGTTTTGTGGACATTGAACAGAACAGAATTATTATTTTTCTAATAATTTGTTACTCCATGTCATAATTGTAGGATCTTCACCCCATGAGTATATCTTGGAGGGTTTTCATGATGAACCTAAGAAAAGTTATTATTTTCTTGCTGTTAATTAGATAAGGAAAAATTGTTCATATGATATAGAAATGAGATATCCAGCAATTTTTTTTCTTCCCTTGGATATTCTTGCAAAGAATATTTCAGGATGTAAACCGTTTATCAATAGTGTTAAAGGGTAATCTCTATAAATGAGCATTGATTAGATAGCCAGCTATCTGTCATTTCAAATGCTATGTTATCAATAGAACCAGAGATAAAGAATGTCATAGATTTGCCACAATGTCTGAGTAACATTTAGGTTGACTCCTAAACCCATTAGCAGTGGATGGCATGATTTGCTGCAAAGGCAGAGTCGGTCTTAGATGCAGATGACACCGTGCCAAACAAAGTAAACCAGCCATCCTACTGCCTAAATATTTAATGAAAACTGCAACCAATGGGTTAATGATTAATGATTGATGGTAATGTTTCTCCCTGTGGATGCATATTAATTTCAAAATACATATGATACTGAGCCTGATTTTAAAGGAACCTTAAGTAACTGTTTCTATTGTTCATCTAAAAAAAATAGAAATACTATCTATAAAAGAAGAATTTCTTGGACATATTGACTTTTACATATCCTAATAATTTGAAAGTAATGGAAAATTTAAAGATTAAACTATTAGGTAAAAAGATATTATGATATGGAACTCCATCAACATTAAGTGTTTTAGAAACTGAATAATAATGTATAGTAACTGATTACAATGACTTTGAATTTACTCTCATCTGTTCTTTTTCAATCTCTAAATCTTATAATCTTCAAGTTTTACATTATCACTTACAGTTATACCCTTGTATGAATACATAATATTCTTATTGCATGTTGCTATTATCTTTGCCACATTGATTATCTTGATATCTTATAGACAAAAATCCAGTTGTTTGATTATAACTCTACCTACAAAGGAGCTTTAGGTAACTGTAAGCAAAGAGAAGCAAGTTGACAAGTAATGAGAATCTGAATGCATTTCACTTTAGCAATATAATGCTATAAAAGTCACTTTGTGTTAAGTCTTGTAATATCTTTGTGTGAAGTGTATGAAGGCTTGCACAATGAGTTAGAAAGCTGCATTGTAACTATCCTAGTAATGTTATTTCAATGTAAGGAAGAAGTAAGAAAATGTTCTATGTTTAAAGATTATGCTTAAGGTATTTTAGACTAGGCATTTGGAAACTATTTTGCATTTCTTCACAATTGATCCCATAACCAAATGGACATACTGTCATGTCCATAGCAAAACTATACCAGGCTATATGATATAATGTGGTAGGATGGCTTGTTCCCTTCCATTCCAATCTGACCCCAGCTGATGCCAGTCCAGACTCACAGCTAAATCAACTAGGAGGGGACTGGCCAGAACACAAACAAAGGATCATGTAATTGCATAACCAGTGCCCTACTACTACTTAGCTATACTACCTTCAGTGCACTTCAATATTAACTAATATTTGCTAATATTTGCCTTGAAAATGATTGATTTTTGTGGGGTAGAATCATTTAAGCTTTTCAGTGTAATACTGCCAGTTTTAATTAGCTTCTACAGAATATGACATCAAGAAATCACTTTTCCAAAATAAATTGTTGCACTTGCACACAGGTATTTTGTAATTGTCAAAATGTCTGGAGCTTTTATGTTATATTGAATCAAAATGACAAAGCATAAAGATTGATTCCCTAGAACAAGAGATATGTGCAATGGAAGGGATATTGTCTGTGAGATTACAAATATTCTAAGATTTAAGCTTATTGGAGGTTTGGTCAGTGCTTTCAGATATTTGTTTTATAATTGACTACTCCTCCTTCTCCTCCACTTCCTACTGCTTCTTCTTCTTCTTCTTCTTCTTCTTCTTCTTCTTCTTCTTCTTCTTCTTCTTCTTCTTCTTCTTCTTCTTCTTCTTCTTCTTCTTCTTCTTCTTCTCCTCCTCCTCCTCCTTCTCTTTCTCCTCCTCCTCCTCCTCCTTCTCTTTCTCCTCCTCCTCTTTCTCCTCCTCCTCCTCCTCCTCCTTCTCCTTCTCTTTCTCCTCCTCCTCCTCCTCCTTCTCGTTCTCCTCCTCCTCGTTCTCCTCCTCCTCGTTCTCCTCCTCCTCGTTCTCCTCCTCCTCGTTCTCCTCCTCCTCCTCCTCCTCCTCCTCCTCCTCCATCACTGCTAAAGTGGGACAGGTTAAATGCAGATTTCTTGACAATGTCCTGACTTTGAAGGTAACATAGACATTAATATCAACATTACTCAATAAGTTGGCCAAGCCCACTTTTTTTTACAATAATTTAAGATGTGAAAGAACAGGAGCATGCTGGTAGAATTCATGGAACACACACATGCTCACACAAAATACAGAGTGGATTTAGCAAAAGAATTATTTGACTTGTATATACTTTACTTCAAATATGGACCTTTGTTTCATATAGGTGTAATTAATTAGAGAGTATATAATTTGATATCATCAGATTTTTCAAAAACTTCAGGACAATTCATGATATTCACATTCCTAGAGAATTGGAAGGTAGTTGATTGAAGGGTAGTGTTGGTCACTGTTTCAGTAAAGATACTGAAATTTCTTTTACCCATTGGCACTGGATGGCATCTTTACATACTATGGCCAAATGAGGCCAAATGCTGGGTGTCATTCTTACATGGCATGGCATGAAAAGATGCCTTGAGATTGGAGTGTCAGTGTTTCTGATTTTGTTTGTGTATAATGAGCTACCTGCTACACATTTATGTTATTAGTTTAGTATAACCATAATCATAATCATGATTAGGATTCCTATCATGATGACTAGGTATTATTGACAAATTTTAGTTACTGTGTTTATGCTTGCCTCTCTGTTCCTTCCTATTTCTTTACCATAATGCTGAATCATTAATGTGTTGTAATCATAAAGATAATTTTTTTTTGCTGATATTCGCTTCCTTTTTGTTTCCACTCTGAATTGCAACATCTTTGATAAGGTAATATTCCAATGATTTAGAATTATATAGATACCCAATACAGAATAAATTTTAGCATACATATATCATCAGTATTAACCCATTCCCGACGGGGGAATTCTAGCCTAGAATGTCCAAATGCCGGGGCGTTCGAATTATTAGGCCTAAATCAATGGAATAGCTGGCACAATACTGTGCCGCCCGGCAACTGGGCTTTTGAATGCGCGGTACACATGCTGTACCACCCGTCCTGTGTGGGTTAAAAAAAAAAATAAAAAAAATCTGAAACCTATTTTCATCCACCCGTAAACCTATGGCACTTTCTTTACATAGAGTCCAATCCACGTGATCAGAAAATATGGAGCATATACGGCAATATCAGTATGTTACAACATTCCTGAAGCTGATGAAATGGAATCTGTATATCCACAAATCACCTATTTCTCATTCAGGCCAACAGTGTTTGAAATGTGATGTTTAGAGTGACAATATTTGTAGTGTCTGAGCAGTCATAATAGTCATTAACCATTGGATGATTTTTTTTGTTTTAGATATTATACTTTCAAATGTAAAACTGACAGGATGTATTATAAGGACTTTTCAGTGTTATTTAAGTGAGTCTAAGATGTTGATTTAAATGTCATGCACATGGGAATTCCTTCAACTTTCTCTCCCTTTGTTCTCCTGTTTTAAATACTTGACATATTTGAAGAAATTGTGTATGGAAGTGAATGTATACTTAGTTATACTTTTAAAAGTATATGTCAAGAATGTCTTTGCTATCTGGCCTCATGATCCTGCCCTCTTCTTGGATTTCCTGGAAGATTTCTCTGTCTATCTGTTTCAAAGATTAATATGAGGTCAACTCATCATTCTACTGACTGCTTCCCCTTCTAATGCCTTTTTTGTCTTCCTTCCTACAGGTGAAGCTGCCAACAAATATAACCTAGAAACGCCGGTGGACGTGCGGATCGAAGAGCTCATTCACCGATTGCACGTTGAATGTCGGTGCATGGAAGGAGCCAAGAACGCAGTGAGGATGCTCCAAGCAAACAAAGTTGCAGCTGATAAGAAATACCTGCAAGAAGTGAGTGTTGTATGAGATTTTTTTCTTTTCACTTGATCCTCACAATTGGTTACACTTTATCAAGGGGTGGGAGTGGGAGGTTGAAATGAGATGAATAATTCCTCATTTTCAGGGAGTTTTTTTCTGTGTCTGTTATTATTGGTAAATTGTCAGCTGGTGTGAGGATGAAGTGAAGTTGTAGTGGGAATATTTGGATGAAACAGTTTTTTTTTTTTTTTTGAATTCAAAGGGAATTTATCCTTTTCATATGTTTATTAATTCCTGAAAGTTACAGTAAAGATGATTATTATTTATGAATATATATGAAATATATACTCATTATGAAATCTATATTGTCCTTGTGATAAAAATTCTTAATCCAGGGGAATGCAATCAAATTCAAGAATTTTCATTCAGCTGTGTCATATCCTGAAATTATCTCAATTCATAAAAAAAGAAAAAAGAAAAAAAAAAATCTTAAATTATTTTCATGGTCATGTGCGTGAAATTAGGGAATTAATTCCGTCAGGATCCAATGAAACTGACTCATCCAAATATGCCAACTTGGATTTTTTGTGCATGCTTTAACTTTGTTGAGAATGAATGAGTGCTGAAAATTTTGAACACTGCTCGTCCAAATATGGTGAAAGTTGTCTACAGTATGATGGTAGGGAAGTAAGTAATAGAAAACATCTTTTGATGATTTTACAATTTTGACCTGATATCATTATGAAATTAAGGTCATTGAATGCACACTACTGAAAAGGTGCAACTTTGCCAATGGTGAAGAATATGCTGTTTTTTTTTTTTTTTTTTTTTACAACGTGAGAGATATGGAAGGTATCCAATCTAGTGTGAAGAAAAACAATGGAATCTGAAAGATTTAGATGAAAAGAGTGAGATGAAATGAGAAATCTCAAATATTATCAAGAGGAAGTGATAAGAAGCCAAAATAGAAGAATTGTAAGGTACAAGCTATATATTTTTAGATAATGTTTATTTGTATACAGCTTGGTGTTTACCCTTTCGAAGATATGGTATTTGTTTGTCAGGTTCCTTTGGCTGTAGCATGTAAGCTACAATATATTTCAGTATGTTTATATTGGCACGCGGAAGATATTTTTGTGAAGGTTTTGTTGGGCAAAGAAATATATACTTGAAATTTATGATGTTGAACTTGTGCAAGCCTTACCTTTTTGAAACTGACAAATTCGGGCAATGATTGTGTTTATTAGCAAGTGTTCAATAACTTGTCTCAGAAAAAGGACAAAAGAACACGTGGACTAAGAAACAAGGAGAAAAAAAAGAAGTTAAGTGTAGACCTTGGCTGGAAAGGAAACAGCAGTGGGTAAGAATGAGAGAAAGAGAAAAGAAAAAACAGTGTAGTCAGCCTGTTTCCTGGGAGGTGTTTGTGTCAGCGCTGTGAGTAACACCGCGCTTGGATAGGATACCGTCACGTGATACTCCCTCTCGCAACAGCTGCTGTGGGTGCTGTGCTGGATTTGTTTCTTTTTCTTGTTGTTATCCTCTCTAAAACTAACAAGGGAATCCGTAGATGACGAGCGAGGTCACAGGGCGTCTAGCTGAGGTCGGCGGCGGTGGGGGAGGGGGGGGTCTACTGGTGGGGGGGAGCTCTCTCACACCTCCAGGCGCCACGTGTTACTCGGAGGACTGATGCTTGTTTTTGGTCGTTTTTTCTTCTCTCCCCATCTTTTCTTCCTATTTTTTTTATTTATTTTTTTTTCTGGTCCACGCCACGAGTGTTCCAGGGTCAAATGCAATTGTTGCATTGGCGCTAATAGTCTCGTGAACTATTTTTTTATGAGTTAAAAAAAAATTGCTTTTGGAAATTTAACATCTCTCGCCTTGCATTCTCTTGTTGTTGTTCTTCCTATTCTGGTGATTGTACTTTGTTGTCCTATTTTTTCTTTGTTTTTTCTTTCTTTCTTCTTCTTCTTCTTCTTCTTCTTCTTCTTCTTCTTCTTCTTCTTCTTCTTCTTCTTCTTCTTCTTCTTCTTCTTCTTCTTCTTCTTCTTCTTCTTCTTCGTCTTCGTCTTCGTCTTCGTCTTCGTCTTCGTCTTCGTCTTCGTCTTCGTCTTCGTCTTCGTCTTCGTCTTCGTCTTCTATTCGTCATAAAGGGTCACCGAGACCGAGAATCACAATTGCCAACGCCACCGGATGACGCACGACCTTTATTGCCAGTGTTGCCAGGCGAGGAAAGGGATCGGCGACGAATGTATATGCAGGCGTGTGAAGTATTATTTTTTTCTCTCATTCTCGAGAATTCCTGAAGGCGGGGCGGCGGGGCGGCGGGAAATGCCGTGCTTATCCACGTGACAGGCGACGAGGAGCCAAGTCATTTGCGCCGTGACATTTCGGCCTCGGAAAGTTCGCCGAGTTTGATTGACGTCGAAGGTCAAAAGGTCGACTGGATTTTGACGTGTTTGGTTTCGGTTTCGTCTTTTTAGTGTGGGTCTTGGGTCTTTCATCATTATCATCATCAGTCATCATCAACCATCATCAGTCATCATCAATCATCATCATCATCAATCATTATCGTCATCGTCATCGTCATCATCATCATCATCATCATCATCATCATCATCATCATCATCATCATCATCATCATCATCATCATCATCATCATCGTCATCAATCGTCATTATCATCATCATGAAGTATACTTGAAACATGTCTCTCGGGGACGTAGAGCCTGGTGCAGGAGATTTCCCGACGAGCAAAGGAAAGAAAGGTGGTGACCGAGGGGGCTACCTATACTTGGCACCCTTTCTGGTAGGCTTAGTGTCAGGCCTCCGGGCCCCACGTCTCAGAGGCCAGGCGAAACCCACTTTATGGAGAATCCAGCGGAGGATGATGATGATAATGATGATGAGGAGGAGGAGATGGAGGAGGAGGAGGAGGAACGGCCGGGAGCACAACAGATGTGCGAGTGAGGAGATGATGCAGCTGCTACTGTCGAGACACTGACTGATGGCTTGGCTGTAAATAGATCGATCGGCGAAGCTCAAGATGAGGAAAAAACGGTATTTTCTGGAGCGGGGATTTGTTTCATTGGTTATATGGTGAAGGACAGATTATTAAAATGGAATTGAAGGCATGAATGGGTAGTAGGGAACATGTTTACGAACTGCGAGAAAAAGAGAAAATTGAATACGTTCGAAATGTCTTTTATCAGCTGTGCTCACCAAAGCTGGATTTGCGAAGCAGATGCTTCGCCGGGCTTACGTGCAGTGAGGCGAGCCCGCCTGCGTCTGCGTATGCTGACTCGTAAGAGAATGTGCCACGCGTGTTGACTCGATCCGAGCTTGGTCCTTACCCGCCGTGCTGACCAGGCATGGCGGTGACCACCAGGCGACCGGGACTCGATCTGCCGACCTCGGGAATGTGAGGTCGGCACGCTATCCATTGCGTTATCCTAGCAGCTTGCGTCACCAAAGACGGTTTACATACCAGGAAAATTTGAACGATGTGGACCTCGTAACAGTGGCGAAACGGGACGTCACCCGATAACACATGGGCTTTCTTATCTCTAGGAATGACATAGATACCAAGACCTATCCCCAATTTAAAAAGAATTTTGCCTGTTGCTTTTCTTTTTCATTTTTATTTAATAGAAAACGGGAACAAATAAAAGTAGATAGTCTTGTTTTCGTTCGCAGGAATAGTTCGTCTGGCAATTTAGTCAGACAAAATACTACGCTGCTTTGTTTTGTAAATATTTTAGTCGTTGATTAACTTTATCCATAGCAAGTATATTCAGTTATTAAAAAAATATATTAATTATAAAATGAAACACACGCCTCAAGAAGCACGTAAGACTCCCTAGCGTGGCTGTCTCAAGTCGCCTATGTAGACACTTTACTCTGATTGTGTTTATGTTTTCACAAAATATGAAGTGATACGGAATCATTCCAGGAGGAGAGGAGGAGAGAGAGTGGCCGAGGAAAGTGGGTGCTCTTATTCAACGAGACTGATTCTTCAGTGATTATTGTTCCACAAGAACGATTGTGACAGCGACAAGGATGGTGATGACGGCGACGATGGTGACAACGTCGAGGGCGATCTAGAACGCATAATGCTTGGTCATCATATTTCGTCGGGATCCGTGGTATCCGTGTCGAGGCTGTTTGTGTGTTGCCGAGACAGGCAGCCAGGTCATAGGAAGGAGGGAGGGAGGGAGAAAGGAGCGGGAGGAGCGAGCGAAAGAGAGGGAGAGAGTGCGAGACGAGCATGTTGTGTGGGGCACTGGGACAGATGCCCACTTGGCCAGGACACTGTTGCATTTACACGCAGCACACGTACACACGCTCACAGACACATTCTCAAACGCACCTGCTCACGCATGCTCTCACGCAAATGCCCAATCTCATGTAAATGCCCAATCTCATGTAAATGCCCAATCTCACGCAAATGCCATCTGTGTATCTCACGCAGACCCAGCTCTCATACACACCTACGCTCTGACACGTCCACATCTGCACACACACATGTGCAAACAGGCCGCTATTAAAAAATAGAAAAAGAAGAAGAAAAAATTCCGCCTCCCCGCGGGCGATGCTCAACTGACGGAGGCGCAGACGTCGGTGTATGTCTGTCTGTCCTCGTCTGTTTATTTGCATACGTCGCCCTGTTTGCCCGGTCGCTGTGTGCCACTAATGGCGGTTTATGTTTATTCATTGATTACTGTTATTGTTCTTTTTTATCGTAATTTGTATGATGGTGATGACGATAGTGATGACGATGACGATGATGATAAGGAGGAAGGTGGTGATGATGATAATGATGATGGATTATTTTGATGATGACGATGTTGGTATTGATTATATTGATGTTTTTATTAGTTTTGTTATTGCTATATTATTATTATTATTATTGTCGTTGCTGTTTTCGCTATGATGATTTTTATATTGCTTACCCCCCATTATGAATTAATTCAATTAGATTGATTAGAGTGCGTGTGTTTGTGTGAGGGGGGGTGGGGGATGTCCACCCCATTCCCTCTGTCCTCCTTTATCTCCCTGAAGCCGAGGAGAAAGAGAAGGAGACTAGAAAAGAAGAGGGCTAATGCAACGACTGGCGTGACATTAGACGACTCGGCTTTTGCGAAGGGGTGGGGGTGGGGGGGGCTTGCACTGCGGCCGTCCTTGCAAAATCATGTGATGGATCCTCTATTACGCGACCCCGAACGTTGTGGCGGTTACGTCTTTCTCTGCGTTATCTGTGTTGCGCTCGCTGTCGTGTGAAAAACGTATTCGCTAGCTATCGCTCTCTTGCTTTCTTTCACCTTTTCTCACCCTCACTTTATCTCTTTCTCCTACTTTCACCTTCTTTCACCTCCTTTCACTCTCTCTCCCTCTCTCTCTCTGTCTCTCTCTATATATCTCTGTCTCTCTGTCTCTCTGTCTCTCTGTCTCTCTCTCTCTCTCTCTCTCTCTCTCTCTCTCTCTCTCTCTCTCTCTCTCTCTTTCTCTCTCTCTTTCTCTCTTTCTCTCTTTCTCTCTTTCTCTCTTTCTTTCTCTCTCTCTTCTTCTCTTCTCCTCTCTTCTCTCTTCTCTTCTCTTCTCTTCTCTTCTCTTCTCTTCTCTTCTCTTCTCTTCTCTTCTCTTCTCTTCTCTTCTCTTCTCTTCTCTTCTCTTCTCTTCTCTTCTCTTCTCTTCCTCTTCCTCTCCCTCTCTTTCACCTTCTTTCACCCTATCTTTCTCTCACATCATCTTGTACCGCTCTCCATCTCCATCTTTCCCCCTCCCCTCCCCTCCTCCCTCCTTCCCCTCCCCTCCCCTCCCCTCCCCTCCCCTCCCCTCCCCTCCTCTCCTTCCTCCCCCTCCCCCTCCCCCTCCCTCTCCCTGTCCCACTCCCCTCCTCCCTCCCCTCCCTCTTATCTGCACCGACGAGTGATGTCAAACTCGGGTTCGAAGACCTGCCCCGCAAGCACCATCCTCCCATACGTAACGGATGCTGCGGTAATGTTCGGATGTGACGGCGCGGCGCTTGAGTCACGAGGCCTTATCTTTTATCTTGCTCTCGCCTCGTGCGTCATCTGTCATCTTTGAAACTCTTCTGTTTTCCTTTTCCTTTTTTTCATCGGCGTGACTGCGGGGTTTAGTAAAAGTCTCTAGTTTTGTTTGGCCGATTGTCATAAACTCGGTACGCCCTTTTTTATGTACTTGGATAAGGAAGGGAACATGTAAACGATAGTCCCCCTCTCCTGTGCCCTCAAAAAATATAAAAAAAAGAAAGAAAAAAATGTTTGTGAAGTAGTTTAAGAAAAAATAAACGAACTGATGGCAGTTTTTTTTCCGAACGGGGAGAGCGTTTTGTTTTTAGCATTTACTCGTGATAAAAGTGCGAGCGAAGACGCGTACGGGACACGTTTGGAGTCTCTTTCTCTCTTTCTCTCTTTCTCTCTCTCTCTCTCTCTCTCTCTCTCTCTCTCTCTCCCTCTCTCTCTCCCCCCCCCTCTCTCCCCCCCCCCTCCCTCTCTCTCTCTCTCTCTCTCTCTCTCTCTCTCTCTCTCTCTCTCTCTCTCTCTCTCTCTCTCTCTCTCTCTCTCTCTCTCTCTCTCCCTCTCCCTCTCCCTCTCCCTCTCCCTCTCCCTCTCCCTCTCCCTCTCCCTCTCCCTCTCCCTCTCCCTCTCCCTCTCCCCCCTCTCTCTCTCCCCCCTCTCTCTCTCCCCCATTCCTTCCCTCCCCCACTCTCCCTTTCCCACCCTCTCTCCCTCGCATCTTTCCCTATATCTCTCCACGTCCTCTCGAGATACCTGCCTATCATTCTTTGCCATGACGTCAAACAGAAGCTGCTTCTCTTTGTGCTCAACACGCCAAGAGTGAAAAAAAGAAAAAAAGGCTCGATTCTGGTTTATCTTGAATTATAATTTTTCTTGTGTGTCGGTCGGGGGGGGGGGGGGGGCAAGTACGTGTACTGCGTATGCTCTACATATAAATTGTTAGTTCGTATGATACTGGAATATTTGTGGGAAAAGGGCTGGAACAAATGAGGGAAAGCAGAGACGAAAAAGAAATGGAATAAAAAAAAGGAGATGAGGGGAAAATGAAGGAGAAGAACAGTGAATAAGAAGGAAAAAGGAACGAGAAGAAGAAGAAAAAAAAAAGCAACGGTGTCCATAAGCATTAAGATCTTTTGCGCATGACGTCATTATCACACACTGTTCACGTGGAGACGGTCTGTCGCAAGGGTGTCATTCACAAGCATTTATTTTACGACCGGATGGCGT
>BOPN01002042.1:60000-77500 GCA_017312705.2 Penaeus japonicus | reverse complement strand
TGACCTCGGCTAGAAGGCCGAGGGGGTCTTCGCGCCCCCTTATCCTTCCTGACGAAGGTGGGAGAATCTCGCCTTGAAGACCCAGGAAAAGACGAAAAGGGAAATCACGTGTGTGGAAAAGATACTGTGAAAGAAAGGGGGAAATGTTGAAAGAGAATGAATAGATGAAAAAAGGGAAAGATTATACGTAAATGAAAATGATGGTGAAATAATCAGGGAAAGGTAATACGAAAATGATAATGAAGGGAATTAATCAAGGGAAGGTAATACGAAAAGGACAATGATAGTGATATACTATTGAGAAAAACAACAAAAAAACATGCAGACACGATTAAACGAATCGGCTGTCTGAGTGTCATCCTCGGGGCATGCGATCGAGTGAATCGTGGCCTTCCTTACCCCGTCGGGTTGCGCCACTCAGCCGAGCGGGGGAACGAGCGAGCGAGCCAGCCAGTCCGTCAGCCGCGTGGCGCAACCGGCGGGAGAAAAAGAGGCTGACGGCCTAGCGCTGTCTTGCCTCGAGTACGGGGAATCGAGGGTCGTTGAGGACGAGGGTGGGCAGGGCACGGATTCACGATTTGTTTATTGCAGAGGAGACTGGTGGAGTGGTTTTATTGTTGTTGTTGTTATCATCATTAGCGTTGTTGTTGGTATTGCTGTCTATGTCATTATTATTATTGTTGTTGTAATAAATTTTTCAATTAGAAAATAAAGTAAAAGAAAAAAACAAACATGATAATGCAATTTCATCAGCAGCTTTGCATACGTTCATTCACTTAGTCATTCGGCAGTCCATGACTACATCTGTCAAATGATGAATGACTGAGCGTAAAAAGATACAACACAAAGTCGAAATCGCCAACGTCACGCATTTCCATCGAGGGCCTTGCATTTCACAATCGTTCTATCTTCAGTGTCATCAGCTCGGACGGGGATGGGGAGGGGAGGGGAGAGGGGGAAGGGTCGGGGTGGGGGTGGGGGAGGGAGGGTTGGAATTCATTCATAAAGTTTTATGTTTGTTCGTTTTCGTCCCTTTGTTATTTATTTTTGTTTTTCGTCCTTGTCATTTTTTCATTTGTGTTTCTGTTTGTGATCGGTGGTTTATTTTTTATTTATTTTTTTTTTTTTTTTTTTTTTTTTTTTTTTTTTTATTTTTTTTTTTTATCATCACCTCCATCTCCATCTTCATCTTCATCCTTATCTTCATCATCTTTATCCTTAGCTTCATCATCTTCATCCTTAACTTCATCTTCACCTTCATCTTCATCTTCATCTTCATCATCATCATCATCATTATGATTATTTTTATTCTTTTATTGGCACTATTTTATTGTTATAATTTTTCTTGTTATTGTTATTATTATAGTTATGATTGCTTCTACAGCGATCTAGATTTTTTTTTTTTTTTTTTGAATGATCCGATGTGTATCTGTAATAATTCCGCCACGTGCTAAGGACTAGACCAGTGATTCCCAACCGGGGTTCCGCGGAACCCTGGGGTTCCGCCGACCATCACCAGGGGTTCCGCGAGAAACCGTAAAATAATTATGTGCTATTACAATATGACAGTGATCTTAATTCATAATTCGTAACTCCTACTCAACAACACGTCACAAACAGTCTCCAGACACCAACATACTCGTACGTGTCAGTCAGTACAATGTATATACTAGTAATGAGAGCAAATAATATATATAAATTAGAATACTATATATAGGGGTTCCTTGGAATATGAAAAATTATTACAGGGGTTCCTCCAAGGTGTAAAGGTTGGGAATCACTGGACTAGACTCTTGAGTGCCGTAGTATAAAAGGTCGAATCGGAATTTGAATTTTCACTCCCTCGCCCTAAAAGTGAAACATTTCGCCCTGTCGTACATATATATGCTTTTTTCGTTTTGTTTTTGTTGTTGTTTATTCAAAGCTAGGAACGTTTGAGGCGAGAAAAAAAGTTAATTGCCATGAAACGCGCCGCCGTTGGCAATTTTTCGTCGGCACTTTAGGGGAAACATTGCCGGCACTCGCGGGGAAGTGGCATCGTGTGGCACGCGCTGGGAGGAGAGTTCGCGCGAGGGGACGGCAGCTGGTCTTTAGAATGGGGAGAGGGAGAGGGAGAGGGAGAGGGAGAGGGAGAGGGAGAGGGAGAGGGAGAGGGAGAGGGAGAGGGAGAGGGAGAGGGAGAGGGAGAGGGAGAGGGAGGAAAAGGAACACGAGTAGGGAGAGGGGAAGAAGAGGGAAGGGGAAAGAATGAGAGGGAGAGGGGAGTGGAAGTGCTCTTTAGTGTTCTCGCCCACTTAAGTGACCGACAAATGACGGGGCAGAATAGTTGTGGCGCCGAGGTACAATTTGTGTGTGTTTCTTGTCCTCGCTCGGGCTGGCCGCTGGTTGCTCGGGAGTCCCACTGCGCCTTTTTGAACATTTTTTCCTCTTTTATTCATTATGCGACTGACCTTTAAGGGCATGAAGGCGTAACAGTGGTCTCGCTTTGGTGCGATTGTTGAATAAACGTCTATCTATCCATCTATCTATCTACCTACCAACCAACCCATCTGTCTATCTAGTTTTTGTTGAATACAAGTTTATCTATCTTTCCCTGTCTATCTATCTGATTATCTATATACATGTTGCTAACTCTGTTCACAGTGCGGATATTGTTTCTTTAGTGGTTGCCATTTTCCGTTTTCTCGGCTCTAGAGTTTTTGTTATTTTATATCATGTATATACATCACGTCGTCCTATTAGTGAAATGTAATAAAAATAGATGAATTTGCCGACAGTGCAAGCAATGTAATGTTTCTATGGAGTTAAAAGGGATGATGTAAAAAAATATATATATTTCGTAGATAACGTAAATTACTATATTTAGATGAGACTCCATTGCCTTGTTATTAGGATGAAGGTTAGTCATGGATTTTTTTTTGTATGCATGCCATTAAGAGGCTATCATCATCAGTCAAGTAAGTGAGCAGGAGTGGGGTGTCCTTGGCATTTTTTTCTTGGCTTTTTATTTTATTATTTTTTTTTTATACTTTTGTCTTATCCTTTTTTGTCCGTGGCGCCACGGTTGTCGGGGATGTATTTTCTTATTCTTGGAACTGGATTTGATATGATTTCTCTTTCAACATTGCGACGATTTTATTGCAGTGTAGAGGTTGGTAGTTTTTGGTTAAGGAATAGGTTGAGGGAGGGGGAGGTGGTGGGGGAGGGGAGTGGGAGGGAGAGGGAGGAGGGAGGGAGGTGAGAATTAACGGTCAAGTGGTTGGATGTGAATTGGGCTGCGTGTGTTGATGGTGGATTAGATAGAGTGCAATAGCGTGGATTAGGGTGCCCGCGTGATAGTGGGTTGCGCTGCGTGAGATGGATATAATCGAAAGATAAGTAAATGAAGAGAGAAGGGTGTGTGTGTGAAGGAGCTTGACAGACAGATTGCACGTTGATTGCAAGCTGAGCAAGGCCGCTGCTCTCCCAGGTGGGGCGGGGAGGCCTTTTCGTCTCTCTTGCTCCTCGTTTCTTCTGTTTTCGTGTGTTTTTTTCTTGTGGCGGTGGTCTTCATCTTATCATCCTCTCTTCTTCCCTCGTCGTCGTTCTCCTCCTCTTCCTCCTCCTTCATCCCCTTCTTCGCCTCCTCTCCCATCATCATCTCATCTCCTTCATCTCCTTCCTCCATCGGCGCCCGCTCCTGCGCCCCTGGTGTCTGCTCTCCCGTTGGGCGGCAAAAGGGCGTTTTTCTTTCCTTGTTTTTTTTTTCGTTCTCGACATTGAATTCGTAGCGGACTTTGCAGGTGGCTTAACATTATGACTGTTTTTGTTTATTTGTTTTTTTGGGTGTGTGTTGTGTGTTTTTGTTTGATTTTTGTTGTTGTAGTGGTTTATCGACCGGTTCTATCAAATTGATCATCCCGCTTGTGACGCCGAGTGATGCCCTGGCATACGTCGCGCTGGAATACAGACCAGGCCGTGTTGTGAATCCTGATGGGTTTGTCGTTTCACGTGCATTGACGAAGGGGATTGTCATGGCTATTTTTAATTAAAAGCGTAAGAAAACGGAATGAATTATGCAGAACCAGACGTCGTTTCAGTATTGCGATGAAGAGGAAATATAACTTGGGTTGATCATTAGGGAAGGGCGGAGGGACAGGGGCAGGGGCAGGGACAGGGACAGGGACAGGGACAGGGGTAGGGTAGGGGTAAGGGTAGGGTAAAGATAGGGGCAGGGGCAGAGGTAGGAGTAGGAGTAGTGGTAGGGGTAGGGATAGGGGTAAAGGTAAAGGCAGGGGTAGGAGTAGAGTAGGAGTAGGAATGGCAGTTGGAGTAGGTGTAGGGACAGGAGTAGGAGTAGGAGTAGGAGTAAGAGTAGAGGCAGGGACAGGAGGAGGAGTAGAGATGGTTAAGAGAAGGGTTGAGGAGAACGGGAAGAGGAGATAGGGAGGGAGCTGGGATAGGAAGAGAGGAAGAAGGGGTAGAGAAAAATAGGAGTAGGGAAGAAGAAGAAGAAGAAGAAGAAGAAGAAGAAGAAGAAGAAGAAGAAGAAGAAGAAGAAGAAGAAGAAGAAGAAGAAGAAGAAGAAGAAGAAGAATGAGGAGGAGGAGTCGGGTTGGGGAGTAGGCAGCAGGATTGGTGGTGGGGAAGGGGGGGGGGGTCGGGCGTAGGCGTGGGCGAAGGTCAGCGGGTTGTGAAGCAATGAAGCTGCTCTGGGAGGTGACGCCGCCGATGATGGGCTTGCTGTTGCTGCCACGAGACACGACCCTAGACGACCACCACTTGTGTTGTTGTTACTCTTTTTCTTTTCTTTTTCTTCCTCCTATGATTCTACTTCTGGTTGTTCTTTCTCTTTTTCTCCTCCTCCTTCCCCTCCTCCTCCTCCTTCTTCCCCCCCTCCTCCTCCTTCCCCTCCTTCCCCCTCCTCCTCCTCCTCCTCCTCCTCCTCCTCCTCCTCCTCCTCCTCCTCCTCCTCCTCCCCCTCCTCCTCCTCCTCCCCCTCCCCCTCCTCCGGCGAGTGGGAAGGTGCTCAGGCGATGTGTTACACTAGATGTTGTTACTGATGTGATGTGATGTGATGTGAAACCGTCCGGGGCTTGTTCTTTGGCGATCAGCTCCCAACCCTACTCCCTCAGCCTTTTGAGATGCGATCGCTTGTCACAATAAGCTTGTCAGAGTCAGAGTCTCTTAATTAATGGTGATGTTTTAGGGTTGCATTTCGCTTGGGTTGAATGATCTCGTATGTGGCGGTGTTCGGACGGCCGTGGCGAGGACTCCAGTCAGTGCTTAGGATAGGATCGAATTGGCATGTGCGGCTAGTGAAGGGGAGATGAATGAATGGATGAATGAGTGTGAATGAAAGGGTGATGTGTGGTGAGTGAATGGATGAACGCGTACATGAACTAGCGTTAGAAGACAAATGATCGGATGGTCAGTTTGAAGACTATATCGCGTTTGGATTCACGGTTTGGTCCGAATGCAGTGCGAGTGTTTGTTCTCAAAACAATGCTAGGAAGGAATAGGTGAGATCAATAAGGGCGTAGAAGGCGGTGTAGCCGTCGAAAGGTTGGAAATTGGTAAATATTCGGAGTCGACGACGAAAAGGGACGACGACAGCGCAGAATGATTCAGCGACCGAAGTTTCGAGCGGACGGCGCGGGGAGAATGGATCACTTGCCGTCGGGGGGAGCGCTCTCTCGGGTCTCCCCCCCGCCCCCTCTCTCTCTCCGTTTTACCCCTTTCTCCCTCTCTTTTTTTCTCCCCGTTTTATCCCTTTCTCCATCTCTTTTTCTTTTCTCTTTCCGTTTTACCCCTTTCTCCCTCTCTTTTTTTCTTTCTCCCCATTTTATCCCTTTCTCCCTCCCTCTCTCTCTCTTCTCTTTTTCTCTCTCTCTCTCTCTCTCTCTCTCTCTCTCTCTCTCTCTCTCTTTTTCTCTCTTTCTCTCTCTCTCTCTCTCTCTCTCTTGCTCTTGCTCTCTCACTCTTTTCTCTCCACTTTCCTTTCTATCCATTATTCTTTCTTCCCTCTCTTCCTTCTCTTTTTCTCCCCATTCACTCCCCTCCATTTCCCCCCTACCCATACTCCCGTACCTATCCCATACCCCCTTGCCCCACACACACCCTGCCCCAGCCCCCCTGCCCTCTACAAGTTATCTTTGGAGCGCGAGTATTTCGGGGCCGAGGTGCACGCGCGTTTGAGAATCGAGGAGGTCGTAGGAGAGCGTATCGCGGCGGTCGTTCGAGGGGAGCGGGCTCGGTTTCCCTGCCGATTGATGTTGTGGCCTTAAAGGGGGGAAGGGGGAGGGGGAGGGAGAAGGGAGAAGGGAGAAGGGAGAAGGGAGAAGAGGGAATGGGAATGGGGACGGGGAAGGACTGGGGAGAAGGGAGTGGGAATAGGGATAGTGGAGGTAGGATGAGTGAATGGGGACGGGGGGAGGGGTATAAGAGGGAATGGGGACGGGGGGTGGGGAAGGACTGGGGAGAAGGGAGAGGGAATAGGGATAATGGAGGGGGGGATGAGTTGGGGAGAGGGAATGGGGCAAGATGAGGTAGAAGAGGGGTGGAGGAGGAGAGGGGAGGAGAAGTAAGAAAGATTTGGGGAGAGGGTTGGAGGGGAGAAGAGGATTTGGGGAGAGGAAAGAAATGATAACGTTTAGGGAGTGTGGGATTACTAAGTGGATAAGGAAAGCAGTTTGATAGTAAGACAAAGGGTGTTTATCGGTGCTGTTCCATAGTGTTTTCACGAGTTCAGTTCAGATCAGTTCTGTTCGGGAGAATGGCGGGAACTTCCGGAAGAGAAGTAACCCGAGAACCTATGTTGTGATGAACATGAGTCTTCGGTGTCGGGATGTGCTTCTTTGACTGATGATGAGTTTCTCTCTCCCTCCCCTCCCCTCCCTTCCCCTCCCGGCCCTCCCTATCTCCCATACTCTCTCCTCCTCCTCCTCCTCCTCCCTCCTCCTCCTCCTCCTCCTCCTCCTCCTCCTCCTCCTCCTCCTCCTCCTCCTCCTCGGGTAGGGTGTTAGGAAAGGGGAGGAATAGGAGGAGGGAGCGGGAGTACATATGGGTGGGGAAGGTGGTGGGGAGATCGTGCCATACAGTGATGCCCGTGACGACACGAGAGGGAGAAGGTGCACGTGCGAGAGGGGTCAGTGGCACGAATCTCGCGCACGGAGATGCACGTAGCGAGAAGCGAACCGCGTTCAATGGGAGATCGCGCAGAGAGTGTTTCCCGCCGTGCGTAATATTAGTGGAGACGAGGAGGGCTTTGGGAGATCGCGGCATGGCTGTGTGCAATGTGTAGGCCACGTGGGCATGCGAGGGCACGCTCTCTCTCTCTCTATCTCTTCATCCTTTTCTTCCTCTCCTATTCATGCCTCTCCTCTTCCATCCTCTTCCCTCCTCTCTCCTTCTCCTCCTCTTATCTCTCCTTTTCCTCTCCTCCCCTCTCCTCCCCTCTCTCCTTTTCCTCTCCTCCCCTCTCTCCTTTTCCTCTCCTTCCCTCTCTCCTTTTCCTCTCCTCTCCTTCTCCTCCTCTCCTCTCCTCTCTCCTTTTCCTCTCCTCTCCTTCTCCTCCTCTCCTCTCCTCTCCTCTCCTTTCCTCTCCTCTCCTCTCCTCTCTCTCCTCTCCTCTCCTCTCCTCTCCTTCTCCTCCTCTCCTCTCTCCTCTGGTAATGGTGTCTGAGCGTACGCCGGGCACCCCGCCAGACTACTGTTATTTGCCTACCCAGAATAGCTTCCATCTCGTGTAATTCTGCTGCAGCGCGGGGAACGGAAGCGGCAGACCGAGGACCATTTCTGTTGCTCTGTGACGTCTGTCAACCTCGGGGGGGATGGGAGGGGGCAGAGGGAGAGAGGAAAGGTGGAGGGTGGGGGTAAGAAAGGAAAGAAAGAAGGGGATGGAGAGAAGAGAGAGAGAGATAGAAAGGGAAAAAAGAGAAATATACTAGCAGACGGAGAGAAAGAGGTGGCGAGTTAGAAAGAAAGAAAAGGGAGAAAGAGGAAAAGAAATAACAAGGAGATGATGAAGGTGAAGGAGCGAGAGTAAACCATCATACATTAAGGCTGATAGGAAATTGCACACCCGAGGGCCGTCTAAATGTGTCGCCTTTTACACAGGCGTAGACATTCCGCGGTGCCAGATAGCTTATGTTTCCGTCATGATGTGCCAAGCCGCCCGCCCCTCCTCGCCTGTGGCTGCGGCTGCGGCGGCGGCTGCGGCTTACGGGCTTTGGTGGCACTGGCCGCTACGGGGCCACGTGCGCGAGAAGGGAGAGAAGGAAGTGAGGAACGAAGGGAAGACGAGAAGGGAATAAGGAAGAGAAGGGCCCCTCGAGAAACTCCCGTTAAGCGTGCACGTGGGCGAGGGGGGCAGGGGGGCAGGGGGGGGGCAGGATGCTCGGAATGGAGAGCCACGCCAGGGAGGCGGCCGAGGTCGAGGGCGAGAGAGAGAAGGGGAGGCCGAGAAAAGCTTCCGCGTGAAGGGGAGGAAGAGGAGGAGGAGGAGAAGGAGAAGAAAAAAAGACGACGACGAGGACGAAAAAAAGAAAGAGGAAGAGGAGGACGAGTGCTTCTGCGGGACGCGCCTGTTTGCACTGTTGCGAAGGCTGGCAACCGTAGGAAAGGCGAGGCAAGTGAAGGAGGTGGAGCGGGGAGGGGAAGGGGAAGGGGGAGGGGGAGGCTGACAACCTCAAGCTCTAAGAAATTTGATTTTATGATACTGATATGCAAGCGTTAGCTCGTGTCTATTTGCTTATTTCCTGTACATAAGCTGGGTAATGTGTATCGATCATGGTGCTGTGATAATGGAGGGAGAAAGATAGACAGAGGAAGAGGAAGATCGATGGGGAGGGAGAGCGATAGGGATAGGGAGAGGGGGAGGGAGAGGAAGGGGGACGGGGACTTGTCTGAAAGCCACGAGTATCCGCAGGCGGCCTGAGGCTTCGAGGTGCAGCCTTGAGCAGGAGAGTCACACGCCTCTCGCGGCGCTAGGCCCTCGCAAGGCCAAGTATGCAGGTGATGACGCACGTGGGCTGACTCAGCCGGCGTGGGCGTGAGGGAAACAGGACGGTGGGCGTAGGATCGCGTGACAGCGATAAGGTAAAGGGTTGTAATCGTCGGCCGAGAGTGGGAGGGCGCGGGCGTGACGGCCGCCGCTGGCTCGTGAAGCAGCTTGCAAGAACGCGGACGCGGTGGCTCGGGTGCTTGGGGAGTTCACGGCCTTGCTTGTGTTGCTGTCGTTGCGGACTTGTTTTTCACGGTCGTCGCTTGGAGGAGGAAATGAAAACGTGTTCATTTGTCACCCTCGTATTATTTTTATTTTGATTATTTTATTATTATTATCGTTTTGTTATTATTATTATTTTTTAATGAAAATGCAGTAGTCCATATTAACGTGTAACACAATCGCTTATTTTGTTGTGATTTAGATCTCACCGAGTTAGTAAAACACATGATATTTTTCTTTTCTTTTATGAACAATAATTTTCCAAGGGTTGAATGGCTGATGCGTGAGGGAGAGTTCTCGAGGTTGACGTACGCTGCCCCCCTTGATCATTATCGCTTTTTTATCTTTGATCTTTCTTTTATCTTTTGTTCAGTTCTCTTCATTTTTTATTTTGGGGCGTTAGAAGTGCTCTCTGAAAGGGCATAGAAAAGAATAGACGCGAGAGAGGATCAGAGAAAAAGGAGAGAGAAAAAAAAAGGATCCGAGCGCTGTGTCCTTCCCTACCCGACCCCGAGGACAACTCATGGAAACCCACAACCAATCAGACCGCATGGCTGAGCAGGCGGGCCGACGCTTTCGAAATCTATCGTGATTTCGTCTCCGCAGAAAGAGGAAGTCAAAATTGATTTCGAAACTGCCGCTACATTTCTTCCACGAGTCAGTTCAGCTTAAGGCGAAGAGAAAGGGAGTGGAAGAGGGAGTGGAAGAAGGAGCGGAAGAGGGAGAGGGAGTGGAAGAGGGAGAGGGAGAGGGAGAAGGAGAGGGAGAGGGAGAGGGAGAGGGAGAGGGAGAAAGAAAAAAGGGAGAAAGAGGGACAAAGAGAAAAGGGAGGGAAAGAGGGAGGGATGGCGGACTCGTGGGCTGGAGGGCGGGCTTGATGGATAGAAGGATAGAAAGAGCTAAGAAAGGATAAATGAAAGGAAATGCGTGAAGGGCATGATGAAGGAAATTATATAAAAAGGATAGAGGGAAAGAAAGAACTGAGAATAAAAGGGAAAAAGAAAAATGTAAAGAGAGACGGAAGTAGTTTAGAAGGGAAGAAAGATAGAAGAAGGATAGGAAGAATAAAAAAATCATAACGGAAAAAAGCTAGAAAGAGATAGAAAAAATGCTACCCGTGGATGGAGAGATTCTTGTGCCGATGGAGACGTCAGATGGTGATGGAAAGGCCTGGGTCTATGTCGGGAAGAAATTCCCTTCTTTGAACTTTTTACTTTGAAGGGAGGTGGCGGGGGTTGTTGTGGGGGGGGGGGAGTACTTAATGGATGGAGGTGGAACCGCGATGAGAGAGTATATGGGGAGAGATAAAGGTTGATGGCCTTTCTCTCTCTCTCTCCCTCCCTCTCTCTCTCTCTCTCTCTCTCTCTCTCTCTCTCTCTCTCTCTCTCTCTCTCTCTCTCTCTATATATATATATATATATATATATATATATATATATATATATATATATCATATATATATATATCATATATATATGTGTGTGTGTGTGTGTATATGTGTGGGTGTTTTGCGTCATGTCTCATGCTTTCGATCGTTTTTTTATGGGAGAGAAAGAACATAAATAAAAACACAGCTACTAGTTTTCCTGCTGAAAAAATAATAATGAGAATCCCAAAGGCGAGAGTAGCAGCCAGTCCTGCTATCGACCCAATTATTACAGAGTGGCATTCGGAATGTTTACTCCTTTGGCTTTTCATCGCTCTCATCTCCAGATGACGTCTTTTACGAGGTCGTTTTACTTCCGTCCGTGAGGGCGACGAGCGGCGTTGTTCTGGGAACACGACGGGCGTGGGTCACTTTGTAGGTGGTTGGGCCGGGCCGAGGAGCCGTGTGGGAAATTTGTTCAGCAAACTCGGCTAAGCTGATTTGATCCCGGTTTTATGGGGAGTTTTGCTGCTGCGAACATTGTTCCGAGGCTGCAGTGGCGCCGTTCGTGTCTTCTCTCTGCTCTCATGAATTGCAGGGACTCGTGTCACGGCCGGATATTTGCTGTTTTATTGTGCTGGGAGGCGATCGGGTTTTATTCTTGACATTGCTATGGCTTAGTCTAGTGATGGCCCGGGAGGGGGTAGTGGGGGGAGGGGCGCGGAATGCCAGGGTGGGCAGCGTGGGTGTGTTGGCAAGAAGAGCGCGGCCGCCCGCGACCAAAGCTTACCTCACCGCCCGCTGTGCCTGCCGCCCGCGCGCTCCCCCGTGCCACAACCCCAGGGGACTTGGTGCCAGCTTCCGGGGGCGGAGGGAGGGCATGCACCTCCTGGCGCTGACCCGCTCTCTGCAGTGCCGCGCCGCGCCGTTCTAGGGGATTCGGGAAGCGTCCTCGGCGCCGCACGGAGGTCCCAGGAATTATAGAACAGGATTCTTCGCTTCCTTTCTTTCCTTCTTAATTTCTTTTCCTTCCTTTCTTTCTTTTTTACTTGTCTTTAAGGTGATCACATCCTCATTCATGGCTCGGGGCCCTGTTTCACACACACACGCCCCCCCAGCCCACCCCCAATATCATGATCCAGCCAGCTGCCTCCGCCCGGCATGTCAAGCTCCTCCCCATCCGGATGCCGTGTTGTGTCGATGGAGTGGCGCGTGTCCTTTGCAAGGGGGGGGGGGGAGGAAGAGGAAGAAGAAAAGAGGAAAAGAGGGTGAAGGAGAAGGAAGAAGACACAGAGCGGCAAAGAGACAGACAGAGAGAAGAAGAGTTGAGGAGAGATGGAAATCGAAAAGTAGAAAAAAGATTTGCAGGATGGAGTTGGTTCCGCCTGTTTTGGCTCGTCCGCCGAGAGTCCATGTAGCTCAGGAGTGGGCATTCCCCCGTTCGCCCGTCCTCCCCTTTTTTTTATATATTTCTGACCGGAACGAGAGAGTTTTATTGTTATTGCCGTGTCATTTTTGGGTGTGTGTGGTTTTATTTATTCACCGAGATTGAGAGCGATCAGCCTCTTCCCGAGCAGAGAGGGAGGGAGGGTTAGTTGGAGGGAGGAAGGTAGGGAGTGAGGGAGGGAGGAAGGAAGGGAGGGAGGGAGGGAGGGAGGGAAGGAGGGAGGGAGGGAGGAAAGGAGGAGGAAAGGTTGTAAAGGTAGAAAAGGGAGAGGGAAGGAAAGTAGGAAAGGTTGGAAAGGTAGGAAAGAGGGAGGGAAGGAAAGTAGGATAGGTTGGAAATTTAGGAAAGAGGGAGGGAAGGAAAGAGGAAACAAGATAAGAGAAGAAGAGGAGAGGAAGAACAAGGACGCGTTGGGGCGGTTGGTCCCGTGCCCGAGCGCTGCATTCCCCTCATAGTGTACGCTGAGTTGACCCTCGCGGCGGCCTACACAGCCCCGCCGCCTGACCTACTGCCCTACGGCTTGGCCACAGGGCTCGCTCCGCCCTTGGAAGGAAGGCTGGCTTGTGTATGGGTGTAGGTCGGGAGCTCGATTTGCCGATTGAAGGCAGGCGGTTTTAGGTTGTGACCACATTGATTGTGCGCTTCGTCGCCAACGCGCATCGCCGTGGTCCCCTTTCTGCCCTCCTTTGTGTCGGGATTAGCACTAGTCAGCTCCCTCGGTGTGCGTGCATGTGCGTGCGTGCTTCCTTGCCAGCTTGCATGCATGCGTGCGCGCGCGCATGCGTGTGTACAGACGGATTGGTCACATTTATTTTCACTCCATTGCGAAATTTACGGAATGAGTGGAAAATCAGCGGCAGCTGAAGGCAGCGTTGACGAGGGAGACCTTTCGGTCGGCGGATTCCGGGCGAGGACGAACCGCGACGGATTTAGGGTTCTGTTGTCTTTTAAAATGGCGGCGAGGAAATTAGCCACAACATAACGCCTCCGCTGCCACCAGGGACATTGACGTCGGCCGGGGATTAGCCGGCATAGCTGCGGGGGAGGGGAGGGGGGGTAGGGGTGAGGGGGAGTGTGTGAAAGAGAGTATTGGTGGGGGAGTGTGTTGAGTGAGTGAGTGTGTGATTGTGTGTGTGATTGTGTGTGTGATTGTGTGTGTGAGTGAGTGAGTGTGTGATTGTGTGTGTGATTGTGTGTGTGATTGTGTGAGTGAGTGAGTGAGTGAGTGAGTGAGTGAGTGAGTGAGTGAGTGAGTGAGTGAGTGAGTGAGTGAGTGAGTGAGTGTGTGAGTGTGTGAGTGTGTGAGTGTGTGAGTGTGTGAGTGTGTGTGTGTGTGTGTGTGTGTGTGTGTGTGTGTGTGTGTGTGTGTGTGTGTGTGTGTGTGTGTGTGTGTGTGTGTGTGTGTGTGTGTGTGTGTGTGTGTGTGTGTGTGAATGAGTGAGTGAGAGTGAGAGTGAGAGTGAGAATGAGAGTGTCTGTGTCTGTCTCTGTCTGTGCACATATGTGTATATGTACGTATGGACAAGTCCGCCGAGCATGCGTGTCCACAGGGGCGCTTATAGTAGGGCCTGGCCGCGCTCTCTCAATGAATGAATGCTCCGCGATACGGCCGTCGTGGCAGCCAAATAACGGCCTATCGCGCCGACAGCATCTTGGCCTTCTGAGTCTCACGCATACACGCAATGCTTGCACACGCGCCAATTCTTAACACTAAGACATAAAAGCTAAACAAGAAAGGACAGAGCAACAATAACAAAAACAAGGATGAAATGTACAAACACGCCAACATAACAAACACCAACACTAGAAGAAAGATAAAAGAAGAACAAGAAATGGAAGAAGCAAAATAAATATCACGTGATGGCGTGGTCAGCTGTTGGCCGCTGTCCATCCCGGGCTACTCCGCTATGGCCGCTATGTAACGCCATCACACAACTTACCGATCAAACAGCCAAGTGAAAGCAGATCAGCGCCTTTATCGGGGAAGGAGAAGAGGGTCATTTTTGACTTGGTTATCAGTCTTTCTTCTGTCGGAATGCGTTGCATATCGGGCTGCGTTCAAATGGAAGTGCTGGTGTGTTTCTCTCGCCCTGTTCCTTTCCGTTTTCGTTTCCCTTCCTCTTCCCCTCTCCTTCTCCTGCTCCTTCTGCTTTCCTTTCTCTTTCTCCCTTCCCCTTCTCCTTTCCACCTCCTTCCCCTTCCCCTTCCTCTACCCCTACCCCTACCCCTACCCCTACCCCTTCCCCTACCCCTTCCCCTTCCCCTTCCCCTTCCCCTTCCCCTTCCCCTTCCCTCCCTGTTTCCTTCCCCTTCCCCTTCCCTCCCTTTTTCCTTTCCCTTCCCCTTCCCCCCTTCCCTTTCCCTTCCCTTTCCCTTCCCCTTCCCTCCCTGTTTCCTTTCCCTTCTTGCTCTCCATCCCATCCCCTCGAGTCACAATCCTCTATGGCGGAGGCGAGCACGTGGGGCAGCGGCGCCGAGTTGCGCGTCTGCCCCAAGCAAGACTTTTAGTGAATCTTGGCCCCAAGTGCGAGCCGGAGGACCACGTGGGCGAGGTGGATGGGCTGTAGTCATGTGTTTATGTGGCGTCGGATCGTGTCCCGGACGTGTTCGACCAGCGATTCGCATCTCTTTATGGCCGACGGGGACTTAGGAGGAGGCGAAGAAGAGGTCTCGTGAGAGGAAGAGAAGAGGAAGAGGAGGGTATGTGCAGCTGGCGTCCCCCCACCCCCTTCAGCCTTCCCTCCCCACCCCTCCTCTCCCATCCCCTCCCCTCCCCCCCTCCCGTGGGTCTTCCCCGCCATCGGCCATTTAATCCCATGCAAATTAGCGCTTCGCCGCAGAGTCGTTTTCGGTAAGCTCGTCTGTCCCCGGCGCTCCTTTGGTGTGGCGCCGCGGAGGCAGGGCGGTGCCACTAGGATGCATAGGGCGGGTATTTCGGGTTTGGGCATTTTCGGGCTGGGGAATGGGAGGGGGGGGGTGAATGGGAATGGGAAGGAAAGGAATGGGAATGGGAATGGGGGGGATGGGGATAAGGAAGGTGATGGGGATACAATATTAGAATTGACGCTACGCACTCGAAGACAAGGGCCACGGAATCGGAGGACAAGTAATACCACACAGGGTGCACTAATTTATGCGGTTTCAGTAGCCCCATCTTTATAGTCGGAGTTGGAATGCCATAAAAAAGTAAGAAAGAGAGGGGGACACACACACACACACACACACACACACACACACACACACACACACACACACACACACACACACACACACACACACACACACACACACACACACACAAAAAAAAAAAAAAAAAAAAAAAAACGGATGATATTTTGGTTGATGCGGTAGGCAAGGGTGATAGAGCCATTGCTTGAGACCGGGAGCAACAACGAGACACTCAGTAGGGACGTTTCCTCCACTCCAAACGTGCTGGATTTGGGCGAGGAGGAGCTAGACTTTACAGAGATTTTTAGATTCCTTGCGCCATTACGAGTCAGGGGACGTGGCACTTCAGTCTTGAATGTTCTCTCAGGGTTATCATGTGATCCGGACGAGTGCCGTATCTTGCGGTAGTGAGCCTGCTTTTGGGAAGCCGATGGGTTGAGACAAGGGCAGGTATGGGCGTCACATGCGGGCTCTCTCTCTCTCTCTCTCTCTCTCTCTCTCTCTCTCTCTCTCTCTCTCTCTCTCTCTCTCTCTCTCTCTCTCTCTCTCTCTCTCTCTCTCTCTCTCTCTCTCTCTCTCTCTCTCTCTTTTTCTCTCTCATATATATATATGTGTGTGTGCGTGCGTGCGTGCGTAAACATACATACATACATACATACATACATACATACATACATACATACATACATATATACATTCATACATACATTCATACATACTTATATACATATATATATATATATATATATATATATATATATATATATATATATATATATATATATATTCTGGTTATGTAGTTCCTCACTCGGTCGGGAGTGGTTCTCCCTTTCTCTTTCCGTGCGAGCGGAGTGAGGGGAAGGGTCATCAACTCGGGGCATTTAGAGTGGAGTTTCATGTCGAGAGCAAGTCGGTCGGGCGGCTATGCTAAGGGGAACCTCGTCGGGGTCCAATCAACGGTGGATGTCAGATTGGGGCTAATGAGAGGCGACTTCCAAAGTGGCCGCGTGAAGTTAGGACGTCTTAGCACGCCTCGAGGAGGTTGGTGCGGTCGTCAATCCCTCTGGAGTGAGACACCAAAAAGCTAATTACGTTTACCGGTCTATAAAAAAGAGTAAATAAAGGGACAAGAAATGTGTTTTAGCTTTTTTTTGTGTTTCCCGAAAAGAGTTCCGGTGTTGTTGTTTTTTGTGTTTGTTTATGTGGATCGAGAGAGAGTGCAGCCAAGCCGTCTGGTGAGCGCAGCCCTTGCCATCTCGCGTGTGTTAAACTGGACGTCTGCCGCTCCAGGACCTCGTAGCTTCCCATTTGAACGTCTCGCTCGTGTTTGCGGAAGAGACGCCTTGTTTTGAGGGAATTATAGGTAACGATGGCGAGAGCCCCCAGCGGCGGCGGCGGCGGCGGCGGCCGTTCCCTTGCCGGGATAGAGGACTCCCGTTTGGTAACAAGGAGAGGGTGCCATGGGCATTGTGACGGTGCAAAGGATTAGCATCGTGGCGAGTTAGTGGTGGCCGGCAGGTGGGGAGGTGGCAGCGAGGGGGTGCCAGAGCGCGGGGGCCCCGATGCCAGGTTCCTCGGGCCCAGCCAGTGCTACTTGTGGACGGTGCCCGCGCGGAACCTCGCCCCGTACCACCGGCAGACGCTAGTGCCATATCACGCCCAGGTTCGTCGTTCCTTTGACCTGGGTGGCGTGCAGTGCGAGACGGAGAGAGTGATACCCCGCGGGCAGAGACACGCCCGGAGCGAGGTGCCCTCAGGAAATGCGCAGAACAGACCCGTGTAATCGCTTCCGACGGAATGTTTGGGACAAGGAGCGAGGGCTGTGGACGACGTTGCCAAGTGCTTTTGCTTATGCACGGTGGCTCAGCCTTGCGGAGCTGGGAGTAAAACCACCTGCGGATATATGGGTGGGATGGAGCGGGTTCCGTGTGGGGGTCGTGGAGGGGTGCTGAGACGGAAGAAGAAGAAGAAGAAGAAGAAGAAGAAGAAGAAGAAGAAGAAGAAGAAGAAGAAGAAGAAGAAGAAGAAGAAGAAGAAGAAGAAGAAGAAGAAGAAGAAGAAGAAGAAGAAGAAGAAAATAATGTTGATGATAACGACGACGTCTCCAGAACCTCTCCAACACCGGAGGACGGACACCCCTACCTCATCCCGCTCCGTCACATTACCTCACCACACCGCGCTTTGCCTTGTTTATATGTGAACAAAAGAGGAAGAGGAGGAGCAAGTGTAGATAACGGAGGAGCTGTTAGTGTGAAAAGAAAGAGAAAAAGAAAATGAGGAAGAGGAGAGAGGAGAGGAGAAGAGGGGAGGAGAG
>BOPN01002042.1:47500-50000 GCA_017312705.2 Penaeus japonicus | reverse complement strand
CCGGGAGTCTGGACCGCGCCACCCAGCGCCCCTTGCAGCAGCGGCCCTACGGGCGGCGCTGCAAGAGCACGGCGCATATCATCCTGCAGAACAATGACTTGCAGGTGCCGCGGGAGTCGCGCCCGCACGAGTTCCACTCAACTCTACGGGAGGAGGACGCCCCCAGCCAGCGCGACCAGATGATGGAAGTCCCCGACGAGGCGCACCAGGGACGCCCCGGGCCCGAGGGGCGCGGCAGGGCACGGCACAGGGTAGGGGCTGAGCCGCCCTACACGGCGGTGGGAACCGGCCCTTCAGGAGGCTGGGAGCGCGGCCACTCCGGAGACCAGGAGGCGAGAGGACGCTACTGCGAGGCCAGCCTGCATCACAGCCACGCCTTCCCTCCGCCCTGCTGCCCCTGCCAGCACTGCTCCGCCCTCTACTCCATCGTGTCCACGTTGACGCACGACCGACCCTGCCCGGCCTGCCCGGCCTGCCCGCACCACCATCACCATCACCATCATCACCATCACCCGTCATACTCACCTCATGTCCATCCTCATCACACTCAGGGACCTCCAGCCCACCCGCCGCCGGGCCCCGTGGGCGCCGAGGAAGCGCGCGCGCCGCCTTCCAAGTCTCCCACCACGCGCACCTTCAATTCCCACCGCTGCTACGAGGACGACCTGCGGCGGCCCGAGCGCCCCTCCAAGAGCCAGCCCGCCCACCTGGCCCCCGCCCTAGTGCCGCAGCCCCAGTCGCGCACGCCCTCGCCCAAGCTCAAGGCGCGCCCCACCTCCCCCGCCCGCTCACCTGCCAGGTCGCCATCGCCGATGGATCGTCGGGCAGCGGCGCCGGAGGACTGGCACCCGCGGACCACGCCTGTCCTGCCGCGGCGGGTTCCAAGGATGGGTGCCGCAGCTGCCGCGGCCGCGGCGGCGTCTACCACGCACGTCACTGGACAGGTACATATGGAAGACGCAAGTGAGGTTTTCCTGGAGAAGCTGTTGTATTGTGTCGTTTCTGTCCGTCTTTCCCTTCATGTGCAGCCATCAGCGAGACCGCCTACTTGGCAGCTTAATCCCATTGTAATATTTGTATATATACTTTCACCTGATCTCATCTTATTGAAAAGCTGTAAATAAAAATCATAATGTAAACTTAATTGTGTGTCACCCCTTATTCCCTTGGTAAATGTCCGCAACTACCTCCTGTGTAGAGACCCTCGTGCAGGGGATACTGGTCAGGCTCCCGCACATTAGTGTTGTGAATCAGTTGAGGTTTTATCAGCACACGTAGTGTATGAAATCAGAATCGTATGGTAGCTTAACCAAACAGATCATCAGGCAGACACGGAGAGTCAGATTCACACTCAAACGGAATTAAAATATCAGACCTAGACATTGATTCTTTTAGTCGATAAAGCTGTTAACTTGATACCCTGACGCATAAGCAATTCAGAAAGATAAGGTCAGGTTATCATGCGACCGCGATAACCTAGTTAATGGCCAGAGAAGAGGAGGTGGTTCCCGTACGCCAGTCCCGACGCGGAACTGCTTTTGTTTTTGCCTCGCGCCCCTGAGACATCCTGGTCTGCAGACGCGCGGGAAAGTCGAGACGCGCGGCCAGGGACTCACCAGGAATCCTCTAGGTGGCCATGACGTCAAAATGCCTCTTCTGATGCCCCGCTTTACGCGCCGGGCCTCAAACTCCACTCCTGGATCCCGACAGGCAGCATTGCGGGGATCCTTATGAAGTCAAAAGGGGAAAAATACATAAATGATGAGTCAATGCATAGATTTAACAGATGATATAGAAACATGAATGTAACAAGAGTTTTTTAACAGAAAAAGCAACAGAATCGATGGAAATAAAGATAAAGGACAAATAGATGAATAAAGAGATATGTAGAGATGATGTACTCGAAAATGTATCGGAATGCGTTCAACGAACATGTAAATAGTACCTTTCGTGTTCGTGTGCGTATGCGTGTGCGCATTTAAAACAAAAAGACTAACAATCAAAGATACAAAGGACGAATAAATAAGTAAATATATTGATGAATTAATAGATAAATGATGTGTGTATGCTTGTGTTTGTGGACATGGACATACGTACACACGTTCTTCTATACTTTATGCGTAACCACTCCTAGAATTTGTAACCACACGAGAAACAATTTCAAGAGAAGAGTTACTCTTATAACCTTCTTATGCTTTTAAGCTCCGATACGGAGTTCCTTGTCTCTAGATGATATCGTTCGTTTCACACATAGTAGGTTGATTCTTCCATGATTCCATTGTTATTAGATTAAAGTGCATTGCACCGCATTGATCGTGTCCAAAATGAACAAAATCAGAAACCCTACGGATGCAACACGCCGACGACGACAAAGCACGTCAAAGTAGATCGGTAGTAGATGAAGAAATTAAGGATTTTATGATTTAAAAAATCTGGATACTAGAGAATATAACTAAACACGCCAGTGTTTAATGTAATATTATGTTAAGTTATGACCATG
>BOPN01002042.1:10000-45000 GCA_017312705.2 Penaeus japonicus | reverse complement strand
CACACACACACACACACACACACACACACACACACACACACACGTATTAGAAAAGACGCACTTCCTCTTTGGAACTTTGGGAAGAAATTCATTTCCTCCGAAAAGTGACATCATTATCCACAGTATAATTATTCCTGTTGCGACATCTGTTTACTGTTTTCCGACCTTATGTAAGATGACAGAAGTACATCGAAACGCATTTCCTTTTAGAAGCTTGTGATTAGCTCATGTGTTTCCCCTCGTTTTTGTTGTACTGATCATAATGGAAGCATTAGATGCGTTGAGGTGATGGTATTACCTCATTCGATGTTTTATTATTTGTATCAAGATGCACAGATGGAATGAGATAGGTGCATACTACATGGCAAAAATATATTCAGAGACATAAAGTCGAATGAGTTTTTTTACATATTGAATTGACGAAAAGAGCTTTTTTGTCCCAAGTGTTCCCTGCAGAGGGTCCCCTGACCTCCCGACACCCTCTTCCCTTTACATTATGCCTCAATTACCTACTTAATAACTGGAATTTACTGTTGATATTTTATTGCTTTGGTAATATCAGATAAAACGCGTTTAATCTTATACTTGTTATTGATTTTAAATGAGGTACTGTCAGTTTGCAGTATCATTCTGATTTTGCTCTGTCCTCTGGACCACTGTCTAAACTTTAATGATCTGGTTAATATGTTGTTTTGTGTGTATAATGAATGGCTACCAGTCAGATTCTTGAGCTTTAAGCAACGAGGGTAGCGGGTGTCTGGTGACACAGGAGTGTAGTGTGCTCATGGCTCCGCAGGCTGAGGGAGGCTCTGCCGTGGGGCCGCACGACCGCGAGTGTGAGCGCGAGCGAGACCGAGGTCCTCGCGCCCGCCCGCGGCAGCGCCCTCGCACCATCCACATCGACGTCTACTGCAGCAGCTCGTCCGAGGCGGAGTCCTCCACGCCGTCGTCGCCGGTCTCGGACGACAGTTTGGAATCAGGGCCACGGCGCCCCCAGGCCGTGGTTGCCCTCGGCTCGAAGCAGCGCAAGAAGACGGAGCTCAACCTGGGGCGCCGCCACGAACACCCCCTGGAGGAGAAGGCGTCGAGTTTCGTGTACTCCCGGGGCCGCCGCCACAGCCACAGCGGGCGCAGGTCGGCCTTCATCACCGATGATGTGCTCACGCTGTCGTCCTCGCCGCCGCCGCCGCAGGACCGGGGGTCGTTGCGTTCACACGAGGCTGTGTCTGCGCCGCCGTCGGTTGGCTTCAGACACAGCCCAAGCACAACGCCTACACCAGACCAGCAGTCCCCGCTGCCGATGCCTGCTCCCCCGGCGATGAGACCAGCTACTCTGACGGTTCCTACCTCACCTCCGCCTCAGCCGACGGAGATCTCGGGTGCTCAGCCGCGCAGCAGGCACTCCAGTCTGTCCTACCTCAGTAGTCCACTAGAAGCTTGGGAAGGAGAGCCAGAATTGCCCTCCTCGGCGCTCTCTTGGCGTGGCAGCGAGTTTGAAACATCAACTCCGCGTCTCACTGGCGACCTCGACTTGACGTCACCGCGCCCCACCTCAGAGCTGTCTCTTTCTTCCCTGCATGAAGCATTTTATGAAGCGGAGTCCGATATGCTAGATACGCCGAGCAGCAGCGGTCTTCAGGACTCCCCCAAGCAGTGGCGATCGCCGCAGCTCGAGCGACAGCGCTACATCCAGAAGGGCCAAGAAGATCGGTATCGCGAATCCTTGCGACGCCGCGCCCTCATGGAAGCGGAGCGACCGCATACTGCCACTCCGCCAAATATTGTGGAATTAGCCAGATTACCTGCATTTAGTGAATTTTCCAAGGAGGAATTGAAAGTGATTTCCAAATCACTAGAGAGACGTGAATCTCTACAAGCTGCTGATCAAGAAGGGTCATATCGCCTTGAGGAAAAAAAAGAATCTTTTAAGCCGACCGAACGCAAAGATTCGAACAGACTCCTCGAGTGGATGCAACAATATAAGGAGCAAGAAAAACGTGATTTGCAGAGGAAGAAGAATCAGGCAGAATCTTGGGTTCATCCTCACACTGAGGTTAGCAGAAGAGTTGAACGTGCAGATTCTCTTGGTAGTGCAGAGAGTAGAGAATTTCGTAGAAGTATGGAGAGGAGGAGAGCTTCGTTCTCCCGTGATAGGAGTGTGGATAGGAAGAGAGATTCGTCAGCTGGCCTTGAGAGACAGGGATCACTGCGGTCTCAAGAGTTGAGGGAACTCATGGGTCATCTTGAAAAGAGGGATTCCCATCAATACTTAGAAAGAAAGGATTCGGGTCGATCTCTCGAAAGAAAGGATTCGGGTCGTTCTCTCGAAAGAAAGGATTCGTTTAAAGCAAGAGACAAGAAAGAGTATTACTGTTCTCTTGAGAGGAGGGATTCTGGTAGATCGGTTGAGCGCAGAGATTCTTCAAGGTCACTCGAGCGCCGGGACTCTGGCAGGGGTTTAGAGAGAAGGGATTCTGGAAGGTCAGTGACCCGAACAAGCTCTGGCAGATATGTTGAAAGGAGAGATTCTGGTAGATGTATAGGGAGAAGTGACAGTAGCAGGTCTGTCGACAGAAGAGATTCAGGAAGGCTATACGAAGGTAAAAGAAAAGACCTAGCAGAGGCTTCAGACAGAGGAGATTCCAAGTATGATGACGATACTGAGGAGGGAGGAAGGCGTTCGCCAGAGAGAAAACGGTCATTTTTGGAACAGCTTCTGGAAAGAGAGGAATCATCTCGATCAGACTCTGTTGAGTGGCAAGATGTTGTCTCAACAGTGAGGAGACGTTTGTCTGCTTGTGCCAAACAGAGTGCAGAGTTATCATCACCCCAGTCTCCACAGTCTGAGGTTCCTCCGCAAATGCCTGCACATGAACGAACAGCAACCACACTTTATGGGGAAGAAGCAATGCCAAAGCCACCTGGTCATGAGCTTGGGCACAGAAAGGATAGCAGTGCCTTTGAGGAATATAGTGAACCCCGTACAACTATGGTTGGAGGAAGATTCATTAACATAGGGTTGTTTAGGCACCTGCCAAGGTTCCCTTTTAGCCAAACTGTGCCTGTTCCTGCATCACGGTTAATGGAAGCTCGGACCACTTGCATCCCAGAGCAGCGTAAGTTTGTTAGACCCCAGTTATTTGGAGAGTTGAGGCTATCATACCCAAAACGTAGGGGTATACATTTTGGGCCACCACGAAATCCCCAGTGCTCTTGTGAAAACTGCCGCAGTTGGTCAGAGGCATCATCTAATGGCCAGCTGGCAGGCAGCCGATTACGAGCTTGGTCACTAACTGACTTGGGAGCCGACAGTAGTGGCATAATGCTCCCTCATCTTCCTGGCTCCTACCCTGGCACCTCACTTTCCCGTAACAACAGCAATGCCAGCGACAGCGCAGCTATCTCCCATGTAGGTAAGCCACATACACTGGACACTACCATAGCCCACTCCGCCACTCCCTGTCACCTGCACACGCTACCCATCGAATCACCACCTCACCGCCATATTCATAAACATCTCTAACAGACACTAAAACATCCACGCAAAATCAGAATGAAAGTTCAGTGTCCTAATGAGGTGTAATTCGTAGTATGAAGCCCCAAATTTTTGGCACGTGAATAACATATTGTGACGAGCAGTGTTCAGAGTGTGTGACCCATGCTGGAATGACATGTTAAGTGTTTTTTTTTCTTTATTGTGCTTTTAACATTTATTACTTTTGATAACAAGTTTGATGCGTTTGTTTCTTTTCTGTTGCTCATTTTCTGATAACCAACTCTTTTATGTTCCATTAGCCGTTTCAAGATACTTGAGTTGCTTGGCAAATTGTTAACAAATGTCTTCTCCCTACAGGCCCAGCAGCGGCTGGAGGAAAGCAGCCATAAGCTGGACTTGATTCGACTCTCCCTGGAGCGGCTACGGGGGGATTTACCGCATGGCTCCATTATGGCCGGGGAGGTGAGTTGAGGGTCCTGATGCAGGTGGACAGTAATCTTTTCAGGAGTGTTTGATTTAGCAGCTTATATATCATAACTGCTGACCACTTTAATTTTATTTGAAGTGTTAGTCCTTAATATGTAACCATTGTTTTAGATTTCCTGTAATTCAAACAGCTAGTTACTTTTCCAGATTTTCTTTTACTTATCTAGCTGTAGTGAATATATTAAATGAACCCCTCTGAAACAACCATCATGTAATCTGCAGTGATTTATGAATCAATAAAATCACTTGACAATTTTAGGAAATAATAATACTGACAATTATTTTTCTAAAAAGAGTTCTGTCATATTACTTTTTTTCATACTTATTACCCACACATACCATCATAATACGTCCAATGCAGGAGCTTGGCTGCGTTTGGTCTCGTTTCAAAGTGGATCCACATTTCCCTGCTGCACAACCATGTAAATCACAACCTAGTCCTAATCTAGCTGTCATGATATTGATTTCGTTTCATGCATTCCTAGTGTAGCTGTCTTCTATTTATTTATTTTTTATTTGTTTATTAAATTTTTGTTTTTGGGTTTCTCTTTTCATGTTGATAGATTTTAGTGACTGCAAAATTACGTGAATACTGTACCAAAGGTGCATGTGTTTTGTTTATTTTCCTGTGGCTTGGTTTAGTTCTATTTTTACATATGATTTTTTGTGATAAAACAGTAGGGCACTGAAACAAAGGTTTGACATTTGGAAGCATCTGTTTGTCTGTGGTCACTGTTATATAGTAAGTTTACATTTATATGTATGTATGAAAGAATATAATAGAAATAAGATAGATATTCATAATTTCCTGTTAAAATATTTGAAATTAATAGAAAGAGAATGAGGTAAAAAGAAATATATTTATTTATACACACTATTTTTTATTTGAATTTTCTTAGTATTGTTTTTATTGATATCAGCATTATGTCATTGTGTAATTTCATAGGTTTTCTGAGAGTTTAACACATTTCTTTTATTTTAGAGAGTTATTTATTGATTCTATGTAATAGCGATGTTGATATCACTGGTGTGATTTTTTTCTAAGATCATTCTTGAAGTATGTATTTATATACTACTTATTGATTTATTTATTGATTGATTCATTGATTGATTAATTGATTTACTTGTGTATCTATTCAGTCATTTAGTTATTATGAACATTGCTAGTGTTTTGTCAGGTTTCATAAGAAACATACACTCACCCTCTCACACTCTTATACCCTCTTATTTTCTCTCTCTCATTCTCTCACTCTTTCACTCTCTCACTCTTTCATTCTTTCACCCTTTTACTCTTTCACTCTGTCACTCACTCACTCACTCACTCACTCACTCACTCATGCACTCACTCACTGTCTCACTCTCACTCACACTCTCACTCTCACTCTCCTACTCTCTCACTCTCTCCTTGTCTCTCACTCTCTCCTTGTCTCTCTCTCTCCTCTCTCACCTCTTCCCTCCCCCCCCCTTCCCCTTCCCCCTCCCCCTCCCCCTCCCTCCCTCCCTCCCTCCCTCCCTCCCTCCCTCCCTCCCTCCCTCCCTCCCTCCCTCCCTCCCTCTTCCTTCCCTCTTCCCTCCCTCTTCCCTCCCTCTTCCCTCCTCTTCTCTCCCTCTTCCCTCTCTCTTCCTTCCCTTTCTCCTTCCCTCTCTCCCTCCCTCTTCCCTTTCCCTCCTTGCCTCCTTCCCTCACTTCTGCCCTCTACCCTTTCACTCCTTCCCTCCCTCTCCCCTTTCCCTCCTTCCCTCCCTCTCCCCTTTCCCCCTTCCCTCTCCCCTTTCCCCCCTCCCTCTCCCCTTTCCCCCTCTTTCTCCCCCCCCCCCCATTCTCATTCTCTCATTCTGAAATTCTACTCTTTCTTTGCATCTCTTCCTTCCTCTCTCCCACCTTTGTCTCTCTCTCACCTCACCCCTCTCCTTGTCTATCCCTCCCAAATTTATAGTTACATCATTAAAACGATTTCCAACATTATCATCATGATACGGAAAGGTATGTAGCCCATTCGCTATGTCAACTGTGATTTGATACACACCAAAGGAAAGTGTTGTGAGACCCAACAAGTAGTGGCGCTCTGGTGTAAGCCGGATATGAAGTGGGCAGTGCAGCCATTCAGTCACAGTTTCAACCTCTCTCGCCTTTAAACTCCCTTCCCTTGTTGGTAATCCAGGTTGTCATTACCCTCAACGTTTTTGCTATCGTTAACCAGCCATATACCTGTTGGGTGTCTGCAAACATGGGTAATAGATTGTTTTTGAGGATCATTATGCTGATTAGTATCATTAATTGGCATTCTTCTAGCCCACCCTCTATTGAACACACATGAAAGGGATTATTATTGTCAAAATTTATTTCATGCGTAATGGTCCCTCTGTTCACCAAGATAGTGTTTGGATGAAGCTATGATGTGTACTGTGTGGTAATGTCTCTGATTATCATAAAACTTACTTTGATTGTGAGGGATGACATTTGTAAGTTCTGTTTTCCTCTTTTTTAAAATTTTGATAAGGAACCAGAATGACTATTTGTATAGTGTATTAGATGGAGAAAATATGAGGGTAGTGTTTTTCTTGTGTCCATTAGTACATTCCTTTTCTCTTTGGTTAAAACTTTATGGTAATGACTTAAACTATCCCTATTTTTTTATGAAAAATAAAATGATTAAACCTTTTTTTTCTTATGCACTACTGTTAGGATATTGTGTTAAAGTTAAATGCTTTTGCGGTAGATGATAGGAATGCAGCTGATAAAATGACAAAACAAAAAGTAAGAAAAATAAAGAAATTAAAGAAAACTGTTTGGACTTCAAAGCATCATTTACATTCATCAGTGTTCCTTTTTTTAATAATTTAGTTTCCACTGCCCTTTTTTTATGTAACTTGATTAAAATGAGTAAATCCCACAAATAACCTGAGTGACACTCATGTACTTGCGATTGCAAGGAAGCACACCCATTAATGCTATGCCCCACAGTTATGCAACCATTACCTCTAGTACTTTTGCGACGATCCTTATCCTTCATATTTTCCTAGTTGAGTGATCCTGGCTACTTCTAGAGAAGTCTGGAGAGAAGTTATTAGACACAGACTTTCAGTAAGCTCACTGCATGAATCCCATTGTCTCTCTCTCTCTCTCTTTTTTTTTCTCACTCTCTCTCTCTCTCTCCTCCTCTCCTTTGTTCGTTTAAAAGGAAAAAAAAAAAACTGTTACTGAGTTTTTGCTCTTGTTCTTTCAGTTTCTGAGTCACGGTTCATGTTCTGTAAGTTTCTTGTCACTTTTGATATGTTTAGTTTTTTTTTTTTTTATTATTGTTAATTTTGTCACTGCACTTCTTCACATTCATCTTCTTTTTCTCATTGCTTTTTAAAACATTGTTTGAAGAATGTTTTTGTAAGCTGCAGTACTTTACATGACTATCTTGCAATATGTCTGTTCACATGTTGCTGCTTTCAGTATGGTTTTGTCCATGAGTTTATGCTTTGTTTTGCTCATACACAAGCACTGCTTTTTTTGTAAGAAATATTAAGTTTAAATTGTGTGACCTCGCAGTGGATGTAAGTATATCTGCTATCACTGTATTTACTCTTATAGTTATTTTATGTTTAAACTTTTTATGCCAGAGTTGAAAGTGTGCTGCTGTTGTAATTGTTGATCAGTGTATAGTTGAAGTGTAATTTGTACGCCACTTTCTTTCAATTCTGTTAATGAGTGTATTAGTAATTACTTGCTTATGTTGGTTATCTGTTGTAATGGAAAGTGTAACAATGATTTACCTCATAGTAATGAGAAGTTAGCTGCCCGTGTCTGTAGGCAAATACGTTCTTTATCATGCTTAAGCCTAATGTTCACTTTTTTGTTCTCATTGTGCACTTGCTCTTACTCTCAGTACTGATTTAAAGCTGTTACCCATGATGTATCTGTAGTGAACTTGCTAGAAATGGGTGTAATACTCCTGTTGCAACTGCTATTTTCAAACTGAATTTTTTTCTGAAGGCTTTCTGGATTTGTAAACCATCACCTTTCTTGGTTTAGGTTTATTGTTGTTGCTTTTCATTGTACTCAGATATTATCATCTACCTCATTAATGGTTCCAGATTAGACTCATATATAATATGTTGCTTGAACTGTCAGCAAAGTTCTTCCAGTATCTGATGTTGTATTTAAAGTAGCATGCATCACATTATTAACATCTTGATTTTGTACAGATACAGTCATGTAAGTTGATTTCAAAGCAGATTTTTTTCTTTTAAACCATCTGCCAAATTTAGTTCTTATTGCGAGGCACTGTTATTATGGTGATTTTGTTTATTTAAGTTATCTAAACATTTCTCTAATTTTCATGTTTATGTTAAAGTCACTAAAAAAAAAGAAAACTCAAAATAATTTGGCAAGCAGTAGAAAAATGGAAAGGAATGGTAATCTTCACTTTCAATGTAGCATTAGTTCTTATTTAGACTTTCCAAAAGTCAATAGATAAAGCGGTAAGCTATTCTGATCCTAAACTCTAGGCTATAGATATCCCAGAGATGCCACTTACAGATTCCAAACTGTGCCTCCACAGGTGAAGCGGGAGTTGGAGAACTCGCTATCTGCGTCTCCCTCACCGGCCAATTACACAAGCCTCTACGACAAAGAGAACTACCCCAGCCTGCTGCCACAAGCCTATAGAGGAGAGTAGCATGCTGTCATTACTAAAACTAGAAGTAAGGTTAAGATTGGCTCGAGTTGTTTAGTTTTGGGTACAAGACCCGCGTAATTGGGTAGTGTTGCAGTTTGATTGTTCCTCTATCATGCTGGAAGGATAAAATCTTAATTCTTTTCAGTAAGATAGTGTGTAGTACCTTAATTAATGATTCAATGTTAATGATTTGTGGAAAATGCACAAAGTATGTGCAAAGCCTGCTCTTAACAATGTAAGACTTTTTTGGTAAACTACATGCCTTTTGCAGATTGATTGGTGTACAAGACCTCCTGGAAGATGTTCCAGGCCGGTCCCGCCGAGACTCCCACTCCGGACCCTCTGACCTTAAATCTTTTATGAAAGGTGTCACAGGAAAATCGTCTAAGTCCTACTCTGTCAAAGACGAAATTTCTAGTAAGGAAACCACTGGTTATTGATATTCTTGCAATTGTGTTCATTGTGCTGACTTTTTGTATGAAGACAAGATTGTAGTGAATGTTAAGAAATACAGAAATTTCTCTATTGTTTGATGACTAGAATAATCCATAAATTTGATGATCATTTCTTGTCTAATTTTCATTCACTTGAACTTTCTCTTGCAGACGAGGTAATGGCAGTACTAAAATTAGACAACAATAAAGTGGTTGGCCAAACAAGCTGGAAACCTTGCTCTCAGTCAGCATGGGACCAGAGGTAAGTGATTTGCAAGAAGCTCTCTCATACTTATACACCTGCTATTGTTAAAGAAATGGATTTACAAATGTTATAGTTTTGGGAAAAGAGCCTAATATGTGTTTTACTTGTTTTGATATATTAAGTTTTTATTTCACAACCAAACCTATTGTCCAGTTTAGCATTGATAATTTCATGGTTTGAAGAAAATGGTTAAGAAAATATAATTTATTAGATATTAGTGGTATACTTTTATTTTTTGTAAATTTATAGTGAAGAAGACAGACTTAAAACTTAAATAGAACCTGTAAAATTTTATCAATTATGAACAAAAAAAAAAGATGTATATTTTGGATTTCCATACAACTTTTTATTGAAATGACAAATTGTATTAGACAACAGCAAAAGATTAAATGGAGAATGAAAGTTAAAATCATACACAGCAGATAATAATGTGTATATACTTTTCCCTCTGCAGATTTAGCATTGATTTAGATAAGTCAAGAGATTTAGAGATCGATATTTACTGGCGAGATTGGCGGTCGCTATGTGCAGTAAAGTTCCTACGACTGGAAGAGTTCATTGATGACGTTAGACACGGCATGGCACTCCAGCTAGAACCAAAGGGACTTCTTTTTACTGAGGTACGTTTGTCTGGCAATGATATTTACCAATGTAGATGTTGTAAGGCAGGTTGTACACTCACTTATTCATTTGTTTAGCTGTTTGTGTATTATATATTTTTAAAATTTATTGATCCATGTCTTTATTTTTTACTTCATGGTTATACCCTTTAAAGTATTTGTATGATTATTCAGTGTTTTTTTTTATATTGTCTCTAGATATATATATTTTTATAATTCACAATACTCTTACTGCTCTGTGATTGGAGCAGTTGATTGATGTATACTTGAGCCACTGATATTAATGAATTTCACATTTTGCACAGCACTCGTAAGCCAGATCTAATATGTTACTTTATTTTTTAGCTATTTTACCATATATCTTGAGACAGTTTTAGAGCTTCAACCTCAATTTTAGTATACTTACCAGTCATATGCAAAGTTACATGCAGGTTGTGGTATTGATGCATTATAGCTCTTCATAATCTATTTATTTCTGATAGTTTTGATGATTGCTTGGATAGCAGATGATGTATGCATATTTGTCCAGATGTCATTAAGTAATACCCAGCATTTTTCCTTGCCTTTTAAATTGTCAGATTGATATAACCAATTCATTAATTATATGACTACAAACGATGAACTTTAAATTTTCAAAATTATATGTTATTATTATTTATCTTTAAGTTTGTAACTTTTGCAGAGTTTTGTTTATCAAATATGTCTTCAATTATCCATCTCATTGACTTGTGAAGTTCTTTTTTAAGCATTTTTATGTACTGTATCCTCATTTCTTATTTTTCTTTCTTCTTTGAACAGATCAAATTCCTGAATCCCATGATCTCACGCAAGCCCAAGCTGCAGCGACAAAAGAAGCTATTCATGCAGAAGGGAAAGGTGCTGCGACCCAACCAGATGAACATCAACGTAGCCGCTTGGGGGAGACTCATCAAAAATATTCAGCCCAGCCACGAGCCTGTCCATCTCTCATACTCAGGAGGTCACACGGGAGCCATTACAAGTGCAAGCTCCGCCACACCCATCACACCTGGTGAGTTGCAGGGGGAAGAAGAGGGTAGGTGGGTGGGTAGGTATGACTGTGTGTGACTGTCCTTATGTCTTTGTATCTGTATTTATGGGTGTCTGCAGGGATTGCATTTAGATATATCTGTCTGAGGGGACTCCAGGTGCACTCTCAGCTGGGGTTTCTCAAAGCATGGGCCGCTCGTGACAGAGTCTGGCACACGCTTTTCAGACTGGTCCTGAACTGAACTGAATCAAAGCAAAGGAAGTTCAGCCCAGTTGCATTAGTCTCCTTTCCCTTGCTTTCAGCAGGGTATGCATATTGTTCTGTTAATAAAGTTTTCAAAACATGTATTTAAATTACAGATGGTTGATGGAGCTGTAAATCTTACCTGAGGATTTTTATTATTTTTGTTTTTGGATAGGCCTGGACTAATTTGACTGTGATAATTTTAACTTGGTTTGGTGTGGTATATTGGTAGCGCTCACAGCTGAGGATGGATCAGTAGAGTCTCTTTGTGGACCAAGGTTAGGAAGGGCATTAACTTCGGGTAATGGCCTCTACCTGCCCCATAAAAAGGAATTTGAAAGAATTCACTGTCCTAACCTTTGTGAGTGAGGAACTCTTTCACAGAAAACCAATCATGGATTTGATTATTGAAACAATCTTTATATTTCATATGAAATTTTCATTTTGAATGCTAGTGTATTATTTAAACAATCTTTATATTTCATATGAAATTTTCATTTTGAATGCTAGTGTATTCTTAAAAAGAAATGCTTTCTTTGGAATACTTCCAAAGTTCTTTGATTTAGAAACTTGTCAAGAAAATGTTTTAGAACTACTCAGTTTATTATTTTAAAAAATCACACAGGAATGTTAGTTAAACATTTCTATTATCCCACAGACTGATTCCTTTATTTTGTGATACTTAGAATGAAATTATTCATGTGAAGGATTCATGATGAACAACGAAACAACAATGAAGGGAAATATTATGTTATGTTTAAAAAGGCCTTGGGATATTCAGTTTTCCTGTGTTTACCTTTGCCAAGATTATTTATGTTAATTCTAGAAGCAGGTGACCTTTAAATATAGGTAGAACATTTATGAATTACTTATAATATGTATGACTGAAAAAAACTAACAATAATATTTTGAAAACAAGTCTGCTGTAGATAACCTTTGCCTTTGAACAGTCATTATTAATGTACATTGAAGTGGAAATTCATGTTATGCAGACAAAATAGCAGAAGTATTATATGTGTTTTGTAATTACAAATGAGAATCCATATGATTTTGTTTTAGATGTTGCTGTACCCTTAGAATTTTTCTTTATTGATTTTTTCCATATAAGATCAATTTTATTTTGGCTGTAGTTGAGAACCCTGCCTTGATGCAGCAGTATGTAGTTGTGTCAGCCTTGGCCAGATGAAAAGAAGTAGGTGTACATGATTGTTTTTGCATATTTTTTTCAAGAGCAGCTGCAGTGGGTAGCACATTGTTTCCCAAAGAAACCTTGAGCTGCAATGTCCTGTCTTTCTCTCCCCACCACAGGTCCCAGAACGGTTCCTACTCGACTGGACTTTGATAGCGAGAAGACTCCTGGAGAAGTGTGTCACCATCGCCCACTGGCCCTGTCAGAGGTGCGGCCGCTCAACATGGGGGTGGTATCGCCTCCCCAAGTTCCCGCTCACTTGGAATCCCCCTCTGTGGCTCCTCCTCCTCCTTCCATTACTTTCGGTGCCCCAACACAAACCCAGCAGCTTCCTTCCACACCTGCACTTATGACTGTATACCCAACCCCTCATGGCTCAGTCTATGACGAACCTGCACATGGCACGCCATCCACTCCTGCTCACCATAGTGTCTTCCCAGTCACACAGACACCCACCATCCACCCTGCTCACTCCATCACTGTCCAGGTAAGAACACCGGGGACACCCTGTGCGTAGTCGCTGTTGGGGAACTGAAGGATTTCCTCTTTGTATCCCGTTGGAAACATGTATATACATTCTATGTTTTTTTTTCTTTCTATGAAATCCTTCATTTCTCTGACATGTTCTTCATCCATAGTTCGACAGCTGTTTAGACATTCTGAATATGTTTTATGTAGAGAACCTTTATCTTAAAAAGTCACAACTTTTTCTAGATCTAGCTTTCATTGCACTGTTTATAAGTAGACTAGAATACCTTTCTTTACCCTTGCTTTTACAATGTACAGTTTACTTTGTATTCACACAGTAGAAGTTATATTCCGAATATTTTTATTATATATACTTGATTCATTCATCATATATGCCCCCATTTTTTGGAATAACGCATTGCTTCTCTTTGCAACTTATGCAGGTGGCTAAAAGGCCTACGTCAACACCACCTCCACCGCCTCCAAGGCCACATTCTGGCACTGTCACCATCTCCGTACCAGCATCACCTGTAGAATCCGACGTTAAGGTAGGTGTTATTGCACAATTATTTATCTGTGTGGATTCAGATGTGTGTGTCTGCGGGTTTAGAATCCAAAGAAATTTCAAGGTTAGGGGTTTATGCAGAGGTATTGAGGTATGGTCGGATAGACAACCCATTGCTAAAACCTGTCATGTTGTTTTTCGACTGTAGTAAAAGCACACTGATAGTAATGGTCGTTGAAACAGAAAGTCTTGCAGCTAAGTAACACTTTTTTGATGGATAGCAAAAGAAAAGAGAAACAAAAGCGAAAGTTTCTTCGTTTGGAAGTAGTTTAACTGACCCAGTAGATGTCGTTTAGTTAAAGAAGAAAATATGACCAAGCAAGAGCAGGGCATTCCAAGGTCACCGATGCAAAAGGTAATATATAAAAAGCGTGTGAGCAAAAGTGCCCCATTATTTCAGCTGAGATACTTTCACTCGGAACTCATTTAGGGAATTCATAATTGGCACATTTGAATATTATTCCTTTGTTTCTATCGTGTTGGGATTTCACTTCGATGTTTAATTTGCTAATCTGATCGTAACTTTCTATATGATATTAGGAAAAATGTTGGATTTGCTTATCTGAACGAAACTTTCTATTAGATATGAAGAAAATTCTTTGGCAACATTAGGCCGTTCTTTTTGTGCATGATTAAACATAAACTAATTAGAAAGATTAAGGAAAGGATTGGGTTGGAACTAAGACCGTGTTCGTGTTCGTTTTTGAATATTTAAACCCCACTAATTAGGAACCGCGGCACTTTCGGCCACTCGCTCCGAAAAAGTAGTGGGCGCAAATGTTGAAAACGAATCTGAGGATTGCATGGCAAATTATACGAAACTTTTTAGGCGTTTAAAACACCTTTTTCACTCTAGTTAGTCACGTATGTTTGTTGCTGGCACGCTGTAGATTGTTGAATATTAAAAGCTAGGGATGCATAGACATTGCCAAATTATTAGTATGAATAATGAGAATATGATATTTACAGTAGACATGTATATTACCTACAAGCGCCTCCGATCGCACTATATCCAGTGAGTAGCATGTTTTTTTTGTTAAAGACCTGTAAAAGTTTAATGACAGAGGATTAGAAATAAAAAGGTTTGGTAACATACCCGAAAAAGGGAATGCTGAAAGTGTGACAACGCAAACTGTTAGGTATGGAAAAAAGGTCTAGTGAGAAAAAGTGACGCTAGCAGAGACAGAGAGAACTGATACGATTTTTAGATTTGATCTAGACGATGCGAAGAGAAGAGTTGGTAGCCATTGACTTAGTCAGCATCCACGTTTCAGTTGGAGGAACAGGTGGGAAGAATATGCGTTTAGAGAAATTTAAGTGGTGCCTGTTCTTCTGCTTTGTTCAAAAGTTTGATGTTTAACAAATCCCTTCGGATTTTAGAGTGGAGTTTACTCGATTTAGTTTTTGTTTTCTCAATAATTTAAATTCAGACTGTCGGAAGTCCTCTAGTGGTGGAATTGCCTAGGCGTATTTCCTGTTGTTTTTTTCAAGTGACTGTGGCCCTGTTTTGTTAATTGACCTTTTGAGTGATTTGCATGTTAGTTTAATCCGTTAGCGGTAGATGTGGTATAAAGATAGAGCTCGTAATCGCTTTTTTAAACAAGTGAATCTCACCGCACGTTGTAAAATACGCGAGAAAAAATCGTCTTTTTATGTACAGGTTTAGGCGAGCGTTTGATTAAAAGCTATCAATAGATTACAGTCATTACGAGTTTTTGCGTCCCCGCGCACCATATAAGGTCGGCCGGGAGACGGCGATGGTCAGGCCTGTTACGGCGGAGGTCATCTCGAAGCCTGGATGACCGCCGGCATGCTCGTTCGCCCGTCTGACGCGGGTTCTGTTTTGGCCCTTGTGAGCTATGTACATAGAGGCGAGGTTTGAACGCGGGTGGGAGAGTTGGGCCGTGTGGCTGCCCTCGCGTGCGCGCGGTGGACGAGATTCCGGTCTCAAGTGCGTGATGCTATAGCGGCGGTTTTGGCGTGCTTTTCAAGGCGTGGAGTTGTTCGGATGATCTGTTGGACGTTAGCCCCCTACCCATCCCTCGGCACCCCTCCTTGTCCCCTCCTCATCCCACTTCATCCTCTCCTCACCCCTTTTCACACCCTCTTCCCTCCCTCCCCTTCTCCCTCTCCTCCCTCTCCTCCCTCTCCTCCCTCTCCTCCCTCCCCTCCCCCTCCTCCCCCTTCTCCCCCTCCTCCCCATCCCTCTATAAGAATCTCGAAGGTGGCCCAGATCCATAGCGAATTTAGGACTGCCAATGAGCCAGAGCCTCCCCCTTCCCCTCCCCCACTTGTGCCTTGCTTTGACAATGGGCCTTGCTTACCACCCCCCCCCCTCACATACAAACCCCGCGTAGGCCTCCGGGGTTGCCATATCTGTGGGGAGGTGGAGGTTGGCCAGCTGGGTTTTGGGCGCGTTATGAATGAAACATATGGTGTCGGGTTGTAGTACTTGTAAATTTGAAATTGATTTATTTATTCTTTTTTCTTTTTCTGTTTAATTTGTGTGTTAATTTTTTTTCTTTTTTTTCTTTTTCTTCTTGGTTCGTGTATTCATTTATTTTGTTTGTGTACATTGTTTTTTTTTGAAAGAGTGATCTATTACCTTTGCGGATTTTTAAAAAAAGGAAGCATGAGGAGGAATAATTGCGTTCTGTTTTTCTCGAGTTAACACCAAACACCGCCCACAAAGACCACCCTCGCGCCCATAAAATCCTCGGTTTTCTTCCACCCACTCCGCCCTATCGAGCCCCCCCTCCTCCCCCCACCCGCGCTGACCGTCAAAGGTATATTCTTCGCTCCTCTTGACCATCCGTGGTGCCCCTCCCCCCTCTCTCCTCTCCTCTCCTCTCCTCACCCTTCCTCTCCTCTCCGCTCCTTTCCCCCTTCTCTTCTCTTCTCTTCTCTCCTCTCCTCTCCTCTCCTCTCCTCTCCTCTCCTCTCCTCTCCTCTCCTCTCCTCCTCTCTCCCTCTCCTCTCCTCTCCTCTCCTCTCCTCTCCTCTCCTCTCCTCTCCTCTCCCCCTCCCCCTCCCTCCCTCCCCCCCTCCTCTCCTCTCCTCTCCTCTCCTCTCCTCTCCTCTCCTCTCCTCTCCTCTCCTCTCCTCTCCTCTCCTCTCCTCTCCTCCTCCCCCCTCTCCCTCCTCCTCTCCCTCCCCCTCTCCCTCCTCCTCCTCCCTCCCCCTCTCCTCTCCTCTCCTCTCCCCCCTCCTCCCTCCCCCCTCCCCCTCTTCTTTTCTGTTCTCTTTTCTTCCTGACTGCCGCGGCGCCCGGTGCCTGCTCTTTTTTCTCGTGTTGCTATAGGTGCCCAGCTCCCAGGTCAATGCCAAGCCTCCGGGCACGTCCGGTTCCTGCCTCTCAGCCCGTGCCTACGGAGGCTGGCCAGGTGGTCCCTCCTCTCCTTCCTTTTTCTCTTGTTCCCCCCCCTAACTCTCTTCCTTTCATCTTTCCTTTTCTCCTCCTCCACCACCTCCTCCTCCTCCTCCTCCTCCTCCTCCTCCTGCTCCTACTCCTACTCCTGCTCCTACTCCCCCCCCCCCTCTCTCTTCCCCGCCATGTTTCCTTGCCGTGTCTCAGGTCAAGTGCAGTGCAGCGGCGCCCGTTGGAATCCTTTGGGCACTGCTGTTAGCTGACCTTGGCCGACCTCGCTGCTGGTGAATGGGTTTCTGTTCGCCTTTGTTGTCATCTCGGACTTTCCTTGTGGATTTATGGGTCGGCGGGTGACCGATGGATTTGGAGAAATTCGAGATTGTTTTTTTTTATTGCGTCTTGTGTGTTCGCTAAGAGGACCTCCGGGTTCGTCCATATGCCTTGGAGATTAAGGTGACTTGTCTTGCCGTGAAGATTGATTGTTCTGGAACCGGTATCGGGTGTCGATTGGGACTTTGACGAACCGGAATAATGGCGAACTAGCTGCCACATCACATAGTTATTTTGCAAGGGTTGGAATTGTTTGTGTTTATTATCAATATCCGTAAACAGTTCGGTTTTGTTGTTCTATACGCATTCGTCGTTCGGTAACTAAGTAGCAACTGTGGTCAGTCCTCGGGAAGGATGTTTCAGATTTGTTCAGGGAGTCTTAGCGTATCGTACGAAAGGCGGGAGGGGGGTAGAAAATCTTGACTTGAGCCAAATCATATTCGGATTTTTTTTGAGTTCATAGCTATTTCAAAAGAACGAAAGGTGAAGAAGTGTTAGTAGCTGAGATGCCTTTCCGTTCGTAGATCCGACAACACAGAAACGCTTCGGAGTGAAAGCAACCGCATGCGACAAAGAAATGAGAAAAATACCTAATTTGCGAAGGTCCTTCGGCCGCGCGTCGTCTGCGGATGTTTGCATGGGCGAAGGGTGGCAAGGTCGCTTCTTTGGGGCGCCGCTGGAGTGGGACAAGGGGGGGGGCGGCGCCTCGTAATTGACGGGTGTGTGCAAAGGGGGAGGGGGTCACCCAGGGGAGGGGAGAGGGGGAGGACGTGTGCGCAAGTGGGGGAGGGAGGAGGGCGTATACTCCACCTGGGGGTGGGGGGGATAGAGTGCAAAAAGTGAGTGGAGTGAGTCACCGTCATGCCCGCCGCCGCGCTTCCCTCGCCGAATTGTGACCCCTCAAGGAGGAGCCGGTGCGGGGAGAGCCTGCCTTGACCTGCTGTTGCGTGTGCGTTGGCTGCGTTGGCTGCGTTGGCTGCGGCGTCTGTGCAGGTGTGTGTGGGGTGTGCTTGCTCTTGTGCCTGTGTGTGATTGCCATGCGTGTTTGCGCGTGTGTGTATCGCCTTAATGTGATGTATGCTTTGATTATGTATGCATCTAGTGTCAGGAAAAGTGTAACTTAGTACCGGTTTTATGTATTTGTGTTTGCATGGTATACTCCTCCTACAGAATACGTGTTTCTTTATGTTAATAATCGTAAAACCGTTGAAAAAAGTCTGAATGGGAATTAAAACGTCCATGCAGAAATTAAAACATCGCATTCAGCAGTTACATAATTTCTAATAACTAAAAGAAGATATAGTTCACACTTCGAAGTACAAGAGAAGAAAGTAAGAGTGAAAAGCATGAAAACACGACGACACGAGCAGCTTCGTCGCCCTCGACAGGACCTCCGGCGAGAGCGCGAATGAGGAGGGAAAAAAAAGAGATACTTCTCGCACACGTCTCCTCCGTTACGGTCGCGAGAGGCGGTTAGCACACGCGTCTCTTTCTCGCGCTCTCTTACACCCCTATTTTCTTAAGGTCTTTTTTTCTTGTAATATCTTGCTCTTTTATTTATTTATTTTGCTCCGTCCACTTCCTATTTATTGCATTCTCACGCCCCTTTGCCGCTTCTTTCTCGCATTTTCACGTCCTTTTTCTCGCCCTTTTTTCATACTTTCTCGCCTCTAAAGGCCCCGAAACACCCGCCCCCCTTCTACCCCTTCTCCCCGAAGCTAAACCTCGGGAGGAGAGAGAGGGCGAAGGGGAGGGGGTAGAAGGGGAGGCTGCCGAGATGAGGGAGGGTCTCATCTGTATGCAGGTCGGACCGATGCACGCGGCTGGGTTTTGGCCTTCGGGGTTTAGGGGGAGGAGGCGCTAGGAGACGAAAGAGGGAGGGGAGTGGAGGGGAAGGAAAAGGGAGAGAGGATAGGATAGGATAGGATAGGATAAGGGGACCGTACGAGGAATAAGGGAAGAGGGGAAGGGGAAGCGGAAAGAGAAGAGGAAAGGGGAGAATAGAAATGGAAGAGACAGCAGGATAACGGGAGAGGGTAAGGTACAAGAGATAAGGGGAGAAGGAAAAGGAGTGGAAAGGAAGAAGAGAGGGAAGAGGCGAGTAAAGGGAAAAAGGGAGAGGAAAGGGGATAAGAGAGGGGAGAGAGGAGAAGTGGACAAGGAAGAGAAATCTCATGAGAGGAAGGCGCAGGGACTATTTCACTTTTGTTCTATTTTTCGAATAACACGTCTTGAAGGACGCCACGGTTTTCATCTACGGGTCCGACCAGTAATTAAAGGGAGGAAAAGCGCGGATATTTTAGGGTGCGGTTAGGCCAAAGGGTGCGGGGCGAAGGGTGAAGCGTCGACGGCGTAAAATGCGTCCAGGGAGTACGCTCGTCATTAAGGGACGACCTGACCCTGAACGGGCAGCCTTGTAGTCTTCAGCAACTGCACGGAGCCGCTGCCTAGTTCCGCCATTCACCTACATTGCCCAGAGGACGAAAAAAGGGGATTGGGTACTCTTGGGTGGGCCCGGCGAGTTCGTCCTCTGATTCATCATCATCATTATTTTCATCATCATCATTATCAACATCATTTTCATCATCATCATTTTAATCATCATCATTTTCATCATCATCATCATCATCATCATCATCATCATCATCGTCCTCGTCGTCGTTCGTCCTCAGATTCCCATGATTCAGATAGAGTATCAGCTTTTACCTTCAGATCAATTCATTATCATCAGATTTAAAAGACGTCACTCCTTGCCGCGACCTGATAACGGGGAGTTCATTCAGTGCCAGGAGTGATAACAGGAGTGATTCACAGTGACATTGGAAAAAAGGGGGTTAAGGTAGGGGCAGGGGGAGGGGTACGGGGAAGGGGAAGGGGTAGGGGTAGGGGCAGGGGGAGGGGTACTTGGTACGGGAAAGGGGAAGGGATAGGGATAGGGGTAGGGGTAGGGGTAGGGGGGAATTGATGGCTCTGGGTGAAAGGGTTGATCATTAGGACACCGATTGAGATTAGAGAGGGTGAATTATTTGTTTGTTGATTTAATGCTGTTGTTGTTGTACAGGGGCATCTCAGTGTGATGGCTGGGGTTTTATTTTCCGTTTTGTTTTGTCTGTGGTTGGGAATGTTTTGTTTTATATGTCTTTGTTTATATTGTTTTGTTTGTAGTATTCGGTTGTTTTCTGTGTGTATGATTTATTTTCTGTATTCACTATATTTTTTTCTATATTTTATTTTACTGTTTTTGGTAATAGTTGGGTTTGGGGTTGTATTTTTTTCTTAACCACAGTGTTTTAAGACGGTCATATTTTTTTTTATTTTTCGCAAGGCACGCTGCCATCTTGTTTTCGTGTCGTGGCGAGCTGTAAACCTCTCAAATCTGAATAGAGGCGATCGCGATAAAAAGAGGGAGCTTGCGGTTGCAGATGTTTGCGTTGGGCTCGGGATAGGCCTAGTTTTATGGCTCTGTTTGTGTGTCGGCGCATCGAAGGGGGCGGGGAAGGGTGAAGAGAGGGGAGCTGTGATTAAACGGGTTGCTATTCAGGGCAGTGACCTTTTCGGAAATCCAAATGTTGATTTTTTTTCCTTTTTTAAACTTTGCAAATACGCATGCAACTCCATCCCTCCTTACACCTATTTTTTGTGTGTATGCATATGTGTATGTGTATTTTTGTGTATGGGTGTCTTACATTTATATATCTATATATATTTATATATATAATTATGAATATATATATATGTATAATTATATATATATATATATATATATAGTTATATATATGTATTATTATATATATATATTTTTTTTTCTCTTTTTTTTCTCTTTTTTTTCTTTTTTTTTTTAATCATCGCTTCGCTGAGGACGCCGGGAACGGATTCTCGCTGCACGCTAGGCTATAAAAGATACTGCACGCGCGTGAGGACGGTGAAGACGGAGGCGCCCAGGGGCCTTCCAACACGGGACGAAAGGCGAGCAGGAAATGCCCCGGCAGAGGAAGGGGGGGGAGAGGGCGCAGGAGACGCTGAAGGACTCCCGTTGTAGGAGATGGGCATTGGGGGAGGGATGGGGGATGGACGGAGTGGGGTGGTATGGTGGGAGGAGAGGATTGGTATGGGTAGAGGGGGTGGAAGGGGGGTACTGGGGGAGTAGGGATGGGGTGCCGCCGTAAAAGCCAGGTTTTGCCGAAGGACTTGTCATTTTGGGGCATGATGAGTTACAGGACTACTTAAGACGCAGTAAAAGTCAGGTGTGTGTGTGTGTGTGTGTGTGTGTGTGTGTGTGTGTGTGTGTGTGTGTGTGTGTGTGTGTGTGTGTGTGTGTGTGTGTGTGTGTGTGTGTGTGTATGTGTATGTGTATGTGTATTTATGAGTGTGCGTTTGTTGACCGTGTCAGGTGTGCTCGTCACCCGTCCGTCGGGTTCATTTTCATGTAGAATGAAGCTGCCGTGTGTGCTGCTACTTTTAACTATTTCCCTTTTTTGTACGTTTTGTCTTTTCCGAGAAAGAGGCGTGTGATGAGGGAGGCCTTCGGGGTGCTTGGTGGGAGGGGGGGGGGCGTGTGTCAGGTGCAAGAAGAATGACCCTCAAGAGATGATGGCGATGGTGTTGTCGTGGGCTTTAGTGGGGACTCTCGGTGAGGGACCTCCTCGCACCCGCCGCCTCTCCCCTCTCTCGCTTTCTTTCTTTCTTTCTCTCTTTCTCTCTATCACTCTCCTCTCGTATCCTCTCCTCTCCTCTCCTCTCCTCTCCTCTCCTCTCCTCTCTCTCCCTCTTCCTCTTCTTCTTCCTCTCCCTCTACCTCTCCCTCTCCTCTCTCTCTCTCTCTCACCTCTCTCTCCCTCCCTCCCTCCCTCCCTCCCTCCCTCTCCCTAGTTCTACATAGGTTCTGCTGCCACGCCCACTGGCTATGTACGCCCTTTCTTTCCCCTCCATCCCTCTCCACTTCTCACCTTCGCCCTCACGCTCACCCTCTCCCTCTCCTTCTCCCTCACCTGAGCAGGCGTCGCATTCCCATCCCTAGAGGGTTTTAAACACCTCGAGAGCTCTTCACGCCCTGACTTCACCTTACGCCCGTCTCCCTCACGCCCAACCCAATCCCTCTCTTAAGCATACTCACATCCTGTCATGCACGCCCTTTTTGCACTAGGTCATTATGCCGGCATCGTCGTTTTTTTTACATGAAATATCAGTCGTGTTGCAAAATTGCCCTGAGTGGATGATATGGCCCCGTGTTGCCGGGGACATTGTGACAGTTGTCGAACAGGTGTTGAACAGGTGTTGAACAGGTGCGCGTGTGATTGTCGGTTGAGGGGGGGGCGGTTGTGACGTGGTTGCGGCAGGGGCAAGGTAACCTTGAATGGGCGTTGGAGGGAGGGAGGAGGGAGGGTTGATGGGGAGGGGGGGGGTAAGAGGGATGCACAGCGTTCTTAGCTAGACGGCCGGGCACCGGGCACTGCGCGGCGAGGGTGAGTGGCTCAAGGGGGAGGGGGTGACGCTTGAGGACTTAGGATGGGGGAGGTTTATTCTGACGATTTGTATTTTGCTTACGAGAAAGTGTGTGTGTCTATCTGTCTGTCTATCTGTCTGTCTGTCTGTCTGTCTGTCTGTTTATTCGAAGATAAATTTTCTTGTGTGAAGGCCTTCTTCTGGGGCTTGTTGGTGCTTGCGCTCTCCCGCTCGACCGCCGAGGAACGGAGGCCTAAGGATGACAGGTGACGGAGAGGTGCGGAGCACGCGACCGGCGTCGGGCGAAGTGTAGCCTCGAACGCCAAATAGGGGCAGCGAGTGGGGGTGGGGGGGAAGGGGGGGGGCTACCTGTGGCTGTGGCGGCAGACGGCGTGTCGGCATCCACGGGAGAAGCCCGTCTCGACGCGACGCTGGAGGGAGTGCACGTTCTCTCCTCTTGGCTTGTCTTCCTTCCCGTCTTCCTTCTCCCCTCCCCACCTTCCTTCCTTTCTTGTCATTCTCCCTTTCTAGCATCGTTCTTCTTTCCTGCCTTCCTTTCATCCTTTCCTTCCTAATTTCCTTCCTTCATTTCTTTCTTTCTTCATCATCCCGTTCCCCGTCTTTCTTCCCTCACTTCCTTCCTTCCATCGTTCCAGATCCCTTCCCTTCCTCCCGGCTCTCGCCTCCTCCTCCTTTTCTTCCTTTCATTCTCTCCTCCGCGTATACACACACACGTCTACACACATACCATATACATACCGTATACTACATACCATATGCATATGCATATACATATACATATACACATACACATACACATATACATATACATATACATATACATATACACATACACATACACATACACATACACATACACATACACATACACATACACATACACATACACATACACATACACATACACATACACATACACATACACATACACATACACATACACATACACATACACATACACATACACATACACATACACATACACATACACATACACATACACATACACATACACATACACATACACATACACATACACATACACATACACATACACATACACATACACATACACATACACATACACATACACATACACATACACATACACATACACATACACATACACATACACATACACATACACATACACATACACATACACATACACATACACATACACATACACATACACATACACATACACATACACATACACATACACATACACATACACATACACATACACATACACATACACATACACATACACATACACATACACATACACATACACATACACATACACATACACATACACATACACATACACATACACATACACATACACATACACATACACATACACATACACATACACATACACATACACATACACATACACATACACATACACATACACATACACATACACATACACATACACATACACATACACATACACATACACATACACATACACATACACATACACATACACATACACATACACATACACATACACATACACATACACATACACATACACATACACATACACATACACATACACATACACATACACATACACATACACATACACATACACATACACATACACATACACATACACATACACATACACATACACATACACATACACATACACATACACATACACATACACATACACATACACATACACATACACATACACATACACATACACATACACATACACATACACATACACATACACATACACATACACATACACATACACATACACATACACATACACATACACATACACATACACATACACATACACATACACATACACATACACATACACATACACATACACATACACATACACATACACATACACATACACATACACATACACATACACATACACATACACATACACATACACATACACATACACATACACATACACATACACATACACATACACATACACATACACATACACATACACATACACATACACATACACATACACATACACATACACATACACATACACATACACATACACATACACATACACATACACATACCTCTTCCTCCACCACCTCCTCCTCTTCTCCCTCTTCCTCCTCTACCTCCTCCTCTTCCCCCTCTTCCTCCACCACCTCCTCCCTCTTCCTCCACCACCTCCTCCTCTTTCCCCTCTTCCTCCACCACCTCCCTCCCCTCTCCCCCCTCTCCTCCACCACCTCCCCTCCCTTCCCCCCCTCTCTTCCTCCCCCTCCTCCTCCCTCCCTCCTCCTCCTCCCCTCCCTCCCTCCCTCCCTCCCTCCCTCCTCCTCCTCCCTCCTCCTCCACCACCTCCTCCTCTTCCCCCTCTTCCTCCACCACCTCCTCCTCATCCCCCTCCCCTCCTCCTCACCCCTCCCCCTACCGTTTCCCTGAACCCTGCACCTTTTAGCCCACTGCCATTTGGCCTCTCGCGCCCAGTCTCCGGTCTCCGCCCACGTATCTTTTAATGTGGTTTTCCCCGTCTATCTTCTACTTTCCTTTCACCTCTCCGTGTTCTTCTCTTTGTCTCTTCCTATCCCTCTCCTACCCTCCCTTCTCCCCTCACTCTCTCCCTTCTTATCTTCTATGTTTCTCCCTCCCTCCCTTTTTCTTTATCATATATTCCCTTCCTCCCTCTTTCTTTTCCTCTCTTATTTATTTGGAAAAGTATAATTACCTTCTTTCGAGGTTGCGTTGAGTGCACTCTTTTGGGAAATGCGATACGTAAAAGTAGGTAGATTTAAGTTTTATTTTATTTCTCTCTTTATCTCCCCCCCCCCCATCTCTCTCTAAGAAGTTTTATGTATCTATTTTTCCTTCATGTTTTTTTTTCTCAAAATGAGAAGTATGAGGCCTGAAGGACGCGTTGAATGTCGTAAGGATTGCAGTTCTTGGGCAAGGATGACCACGCGGATGTACCGGGCTATAGCTCTGTGGGATGGTTGGATTGAGCTGTGTGTTTTTTTTTCGGGGTTGTTACAAAGAGATGGATGGGTGTTATTTCCGGGGTTGTTACAGAGAGATGGGCGTGTTTACCGGGTTCTTGCTCATTTTTTGTTTTTTGCAAATTATTTTTCTGGGTTGTCAGTGAGTTTTTCCACTTGGTTGTTGCAATGACCTGTGTTGTTGTTGTTTTTTTGCTGGATTATTGCAGAGACGGAGAGTTTTTCCTTAGGCTGTTAGAAAAAAGCTATTGGATTGAGTTATGTATGCTTTTCTCTGGTTTGAGCCGAGTTTTTTCCCTGGTTTGTTGCAAAGCCGAAGAACTGTTTCTTTTCCCTGGAATAAGCTGTTATATTGACCCTTGTGTATTTTTTCTTGTTGAGCTGTTTTTTTCCCTTCTGGGCTGTTATATTGAGCTGATGCCTTGAGCTACTTTTGCCATGAGTTTTTGTTCTGTCACGCATTGTCATCACATGTTTTTCCCTGGAGTCCCAGCCATCAGCTGTTACCGTGGTGTGTGTCTGGCCGTTTTATATCAGGGTGCTGATGTAAACCTTTACTTGCCTTGAGCCTGTTCCCGCTCGGCCCGCTGCTGATTTCCCCGCTGAGTGCTGGCCTTTGTCGTCGCTGATCTTTCTTTCCTCATTTTGATTTTATTCCTTGAATGTGTGTTTGTGTTTGTCTGTTTATGTTTCACTCTTTGTCGCTTTTATTTATATATTTTTACTTTTCATGGTTTGGTTACAGTGATCGGTCTTCGGTTTGTATGATTTCCTCTCTCCCTCCCTTTCTCCCTCTCTCCCTCCCTCCCTCTCCCTCTCCCTCTCCCTCTCCCTCTCCCTCTCCCTTTCCCTCTTCCTCTCCCTCTCCCCATATATATATATATATATATATATATATATATATATATATATATATATATATATATATATATATACATATATACATATATATACACACATATACATACATACATACATACATAAATACATATATTTATATATATATATTTATATGCTTATGTCTATTTAACTCCCTGCGCCGGGCCTCTGGCTGTGGTTGCCGCCCGTGGGTTGAGCGGGTGGGTGGTGAGGCAGGAAAGAGGTCACCTGCGCTTGCCTTGCCGCCCACCACCCGGCCGCCCACTGAACCTGTGCCTGAATGTTGCGTCGAACGTCGTCTTGGTGATGGGCACATTAGCTCGGGAGAACCCTTTGTGAGGGCGGTTCTGTGGGCGGACCTGACGCTCTCTGGATGGTCGATCTAGCTCCTTATTTATCTTATTTATCAATCTATCTATCGATCTGTCGATCTGTCGATCTCTATGTCTGGTTATCTATGTATAGTTGGGCAAATTCTAGCGTTGACCAAAGAAAAAATCAGAGTAATCCAGTTGGTGTGAAATGTTCATTCATGAGACTCACAGACCGAGGCGTGAGGCAGAACAGTTAACGCAGACAGGTACGTCACAGGTTGACCGGTCACTTCCAGTAAGAGAGAGAGAGAGAAAGAGATAAAAAGATAAGAAGGGAACTAGATAGGATGAATAGAGCGAGAGTGAGAGTGAGAGAGAGAGAGAGAGAGAGAGAGAGAGAGAGAGAGAGAGAGAGAGAGAGAGAGAGAGAGAGAGAGAGAGAGAGAGAGAGAGAGAGAGGTAGGAGGGAGGGAGGGAGGGAGGGAGGGAGGGATGGAGGGATGAGGTGGGGAAAGAGGTAGAGAGAGAGATATTGTGTGTGGGCACTGGCGGCTTGGCTTGTTTCCCTGCCGCGTGTGATGGCCCGAGTCTTGAATCCCCCTCCCCCTACCCCCTTCTCCCTTCCCCCTCGTGGTGCCCTCTGGTCACTCACACCGTGCGCCGCTAAACCGAATCCAGGGCCGGATTATTGGAACGGGATTTCGGTGTGATACGACACGTAGGGCTGACGCCTCATTTTTTCCCATCCATCCATCTATCCATCTATCTATCCATTTATGTATCGCGTGCCCCGTTTCGATCGTAGGCTCCGACCCTCAAAAAAAAAAAAAAAAAGACAAGAAAGTGCTCGTAGGCGTGGAGACTGATAAAAGCCCTTCGGGAGCCAGTCTACTTGGCTGTCCTGGGAGAACTGGAAGCGGGTGGGGGGGGGGGGGGGGGGCTCCAACAGGCGTGGGAGGAACAGTTAGTGAATGTTGGACAAGGAGGCAAGAGACGGAGCTGAGTGTCAAGGCTGATCTGCTGGTGCTCTCGAGCCTGTCACGGCCGGTCTTTGTGTTGTTGTGCTGTATAGCATTGCTTTTGATTGCATTTTCAACAGTTGTATCAAGGAGTGTGGGATTTGTTAACGGTTCTATCAAGGAGTGTGTATTTATTCTTAATAGTTGTATTAAGGAGTAAGGGATTATTAATAGTTGTATTAAGGAGTGAGGGATTTATTTTTAACTTGTATTGTATAGTAAGGAGGATATGATCGGGAATCGAAGATTTAATTTAGATAAGATGGATAGAATTATTTGGTTTATATTTTGCAACATTTTTCATAATGCTAGTGAGTTCTCAAGCGTTGTTGATGGAAATGTATATAAACAATTAACACATAAGAAAAATGGAATTATAGATTTGAAGTTTTATAAATGGTGCATAGTTGTTTAGTTCACTAACGGGTTATCGTTGCATAGGCGGAGGGAAGAGAGGCTCGTGATCAAAGGGAATGGAAATGATAACGACCGATTTATCTGTTGGGGATTTTGTCCTGTTAGTTAGCTCTGTATTCATCTTGTTTTGTTGTTGATTTCTTGTCATGGCAAGGGCTATTAGGGCGCGCATGATTTAGTGTTATCATGCACGAATCTTTTTTTGGAATGCTTTTTTTTCTTTGTGGTAAAGAAAAAAAAATGTAATGGCACTTTTTTCTCGGCCGGAAGCGAACGGCGAAATCATTTCTTGGCGACTTAGTTTTGCAGTATGTTATTTCTGTTTGCCAAATGCGGTAGAAATGGTATTTGGTGATTGAAGCCGAGGTGAAAGTAAGCGGAGAGGCCGAGTGTGTGTGTGTGTGTGTGTGTGTGTGTGTGTGTGTGTGTGTGTGTGTGTGTGTGTGTGTGTGTGTGTGTGTGTGTGTGTGTGTGTGTGTGTGTGTGTGTGTGTATATGTGTGTGTATGTGTATGTGTATGTGTATGTATATGTATATGTATATGTGTGTATGTATGTGTGTGTGTGTGTTTTTGTTTGTGATGAAGCACAGCCGGTGAGCGGTCGGGTTGCGTCATCACACTCACGCCTCGCCGTTCTCATCACATTTTTTACGAATAGAAAGCAGGTGGGATCTCAGTGGATGTTTCTTATTGCTGTTATTTGATTTGGGAATATTCATATCTTGGTAGGTATGCTGTAAGATTTTTTTTCTATTATTATTCATCTCTTTGAATCTGTCTTCTTGCTAATACTTTTATAACATTTATTTCCGAATCTCTCCCTCCGCTTGTTACCTCTTTTCCTTTTCCTCTTTTATCTTTTTCTCTCTTTGTCTTATTAATAGATAACTTTTTATTTATTTATTTTTTCTCTCTTTATCTCTATAGTTAGCTGAATGAAGATGATTTGAAGGCAATTTTCGTTGCTTGTGGAAGAATTGAACGACCCGTTTTATGAACCACTTTGGAGTCCTGAGATCTTGGTTTGAGATAATGGTGGTTAAAGAATACTTATGATTTTTTGGATGGGTGGGGTGGGGGTGGGGGTGGGGGTGGGGTGTTGATGATGGATGAGCCCACTAGTTAGACAGGTGGGATTATTTTCTATCGTTATTGTCATTGTTTTGAGAAGGGATTGTGGTCAGGCGATGCTGTCACTTCCAGCATTCCTTCGATCTTCAGTGACAGCTCCTCCGGTGACGTGGTGGCTGGGGAGGACACCTCGTTACCACAAGCGGTTCCAATCCTATCATCCGCTCATGACAGGATTCATCTGGATTCCTCAGGATTCTTCAGGATTCCTCAGGATCTCTCTGTGTAAATTGGCTGAGGCTGGACACCGAACCTCGCTCTCGGAGTTAGGTGCTAGTCTACTGGGCCAGGGAGGGGGGGGGGTTATGAAGTGAGAGAGGTGAGAATGAGTGTGTGTGGGGGGTGGGGTGTAAGGCTGTTACGGACCTCTGTTTTGAACACCTGTTTGGAGAATGTCTTTTGTGGAGTTGTTGAGCAAAGGTCGGGAGTTGGATAACAGTCGAAGGGGGGAGGGGAAGGGAGTAAAGTAGAAGTGAACGTGGGGTGGCCGTGGGGGGGGGGGGGGTAAAGCTGTTACGTACCTCTTGTTTTGAGCACATGTTAAGGGAATGTCTTTTGTGGAGTGTGCCTTTGTTGCCTCCCGTATTTGCGTTTTCCTTTTCTCTCCAGATGGTAATTCGGAATGAAGACTCGAGTCAAAGGTCTTCGGATTTTCTTTTTTGTGTGTTTGTGTGAGAATGTTGATGGGAATGCGAACTGGAATGTGAACTAGTCTCCGGCCTTCTCCGCCTCCCTACTCCTCCACTCTTACTACCTCCACTTCCCTTCTCCACCTCCTTACTCCTCCACCCTTACCACTTCTCCACCCTAATCCTCGACTTACCATCTCCCCCATCCCCTCAGTCCACTCCATCTACTCCTTACTCCTCCACCCATACCATCCCTCCCCCCTTACCCCAAATCCATTCCTTATTCCGTCACCCTTACCCCCCTTACCCCCCCTTACCCCTCCCTTCCACCCAATCCACTCCCAACTCCTCCCCTTACTCCCCCTCCCCCCCCGTCCAAGCATTGTTCTGGAGTTGAACCTCGACCATCGTGTCCTCTGCCAACCTCAGAAGCTCTAGCACCTGATCACCTTCAAGAGGGTTAGGACGAAGGACAGAAATTACCTCTTTTTTGGGTCATTAAATTTTTTTTTTTCTTTAGCTGATGTAACGGGTCTTCAAAATTCCCCCAAAAATATATTGGATGCCATGTTGCAGCTGCAGAGCCTGGGGTATGTTTTGGTTGTGCAACGTTTTGCCTTCTTCTTCTTCGTCTTATTATCATCATTATCTTTCTTCATCTTCTGCTGTTGAATATGCAAGCTTCGGTCACTATAGTGAAAGTTATTTCGAATCATTGATGGCCATGGTTCGTCATTTCATTCGATGGTGTTGGCGGTGAAGATGATGGTGGTGTTGGTGGTGGGGGTGGTTAGTTAGAGACCATTTTTCAATTACCCGACGGTGGTTGCAACGCATTCATCATTTGCAACCTCATCTACGAGTTAATTGATTGCCAAAATACTCGACGATGAAGGGATCTGGGGATTGCAGTTTTCCTCTACTGAAGGGACGTCACACGTGGCGTAAATAAAAGGGATTGCGGTAATGCAACTTGCGACAAAGAAAGGGTTAAGAGTTGACTCGTTTGCAGGAACCACGCGCCATGCTCTTTGATTTACATTTGAACTCCCGAGGCGACCTTGCTCAAAGTTCATATGTTGAAAGAAAGAGTATTATTGTTATTTTCCTTATTATTATTCTTTATTAGTGTTGTTATTATTCTTACTATGATGATGATGATGGTTATGAGGATGATTTTCTTTCGATTGCGACTACAACTAACTGTTATGAATATTATTTGATGTTAAGGTGTGTACAGTTTTGCTTTATTTATGTATTTATTCACTTATTCATCCATCCATCTTCCACTTTCTTTTGGTTTATGTAATGCGTCCCGATTTGGGCGGGTCTGTGTCAACGACCCGAATGCCAAGTAATCACATGACGTTTGTTGCATTTGCTCACACGTAGTTATGGCTTATTATTGCAAAGAATTATCACAAGGTGGATTGTCTACTGGCGGTTGAGGCAAGCCCGTGTTCGCGCTCAAAAGACTGTTCTGGGAATCGTTGAGATGTTATCATCGGCGCCGGTGTGCAAGTTGCAAGAGGATTTTATCTTTTTTTCATCTTTTTTGATGTCTTCATATATGTTTAGGATCCTCTGCCGTGCTGTATATGGCGTGTCGGGCCGTCGAACACCTGCAGTGCGCTGGGAGTAGTTGTAGTCCATCGCTTTGAATATGGTCTGTTGCTCGGGGCTTCTGTAGGCTGTAGGATGCATGCAGGCTGTTGAATATTGCAACATGTTAGTTAAGGGATGCAAGATAGGGCATCATATAAAAGGCGCTTCTCTGCGGGGGACGGAGAGAAACGAAGGGAAGTTACGTTGACTGAAGTAATTATTGTTATTTATGTGCGAGGAATTTGTTGGGAAGAAGTTGTTCAAAGGAGCGAGAGTGTGTAATGTTAAGGGAAGGGCAGAGAGTAGAGAAGATAGAAAATGAGGAGAGGGAGGGAGAGGAAATAAAATAGAAGAGAGGTGAGAAAGACAGGCAAATACGTAACGTGGCAGAGAGTAATTTGTTTACCGAGAAGAGTAATTTGTTGAGTGAGAGCCTGGTCCGTCTTGGGGCGGCCTATGGTGTGATTAGGAGTTGAATGGGCTGGGGGGAAGGGGCTGGAGAAGGGAGTGTGGGCGAAGGATATGGGGAAGGGGGCAAGGAGGGATGGGAGAAGGGGATTGGGAAGGGGGCTAGGAGGAATGGGCGAAGGGGATGGGAAAGGGGCAATGAGGGGTGGGCGAAGGAGATGGGGAAGGGGGCAAGGAGGAATGGACAAAGGGGATAGGGGATGGGGTAAGGAGGTTGGGGCGAAGGCGACAGGAATTACATCCATAGTGCATGTTTGCAATCTATAGCTAAGCGTAGCGTTATTTGGACTGGAGGGAAGATGAAGGGGAAGGAGGACTGAGGGAAGGGAAGGGAAGGATAGTCAAAGGTAAGGGCAGAGAGGAGCATAGGGAATGGGAGGGAGGGAAGTAGTAGACAGGATTCGGTGTTGGTGATGGGTAATGACAGGTTGTTGCAAGGGTTATGTGTGTCGTGCGGAGTCCCCCAGCGCCTCGTGCCCTCATGAAGACGTTACTCCGCGGATAAGGCAGCGCCGCGGGAGTCGGCGTCGGGCCTGACCTCCTTCGCCCAGGCTCCCTCCTTCAATGTTTTCGTCTTTGGCTTCGTCTTCGCCTTCTTCCCCTTCCTCTTTCTCTTCCTCCTCACCCTAACCTTGCAATTCATCTATTCTTCTCTCTCGTTCCTCCTTTTCTACATTGTTCATTTCTTCTCCTACCTCCTTCCTCCCTTCCTCCTCCCCCCTTCCCCCCCTCCTCCTTCTCCTCCTCCTCTCTTCCTCCTCTCCTCCTCCTCCTCTCTTCCTCCTCTCCTCCTCCCTCCTCCTCCTCCTCTTCCTCCTCCTCCTCCTCCTGCTCCTGCTCCTCCTCCTGCTCCTCCTCCTCCCGCCCCCTCCCTCCTCCTCCTCCCTCCCTCCCCCTCCCTCCCCCTCTCTCCCCCTACCTCCTTCCACCTCCTCCTGCCTCCTTTATCTTCCCGCTCCACTACCTGTGCTTTCCCAGGCCTTCGTTATCACCTCACTCAGCTTGAAGATGAAGATTAATCCTAAATCGGTGTTATTATGAATTAATTTAATCCGGAAAAAGCGATTCGTTTAGCGATAGCGATAGCGGCGGAGATAAGGCTGAAGGAGCATTAGTTCGGGGCGCGTTAGTCCTAAGAGACCGGCATGCGCGGTATGGGGGTGTCGTGGTTATCACCAGTATTCAAGCGCTTTTTATCACTACTATTTATGTGTGTGTTGCGTTTGGGTAATTCATGGCAGTGGGGGGAATTTATTTTGATTTTTTTAATGTCTTTTGCGGGATTACGAAGCCTTACTAGTTTGCAATACTGGGCAGATTGATATGTGTGTGTGTGTGTGTGTGTGTGTTTGTGTGTGTGTGTGCACGTGTACGTGTACGTGTACGTGTACGTGTGTAAATATGCGCGTGCGAGTATGCGCTTGTATGGCCCATGTATCTCTGCTGGGTGTATCTTTATTTTCATGCCTGTATCCCCTTGCATCGTCACTTTTGGCGAGGGTCCACCTGGTGTTTTTGCACGGGCTAATTACCACACGGGAAAGGTGTGGACGGAACGTGGCTGGCTCGCCCAATGAGCTCGGGTCACCGGCGGCGCCCCCTGCTTTTCGCGTCATAGTGTCTGTTATTATCGTTATATTTGTTCTCCTCCCTCTTCTTCTTCTTATTTTTTTCATTCTTATTATTATTGATTGCTTGTTGTAATTGTTATCGTTATTATTAATATTTATTTAGAGAATTGACGAAGAAAATATCAATTGTTTGTTTTTATTGACTTGTGTCAGTAATAGTTTTTGAAGTGAGAGGATTTTCAATTGTATCGACATTGTATGTGAATCTAGACTGACTTGAATCACCGTTAGTGCTAAAGAAAAAAAATGAATTAATGTCAGAGCATTTCTATGTCGTGACGGCGGCCACGCAATGCGGAAGAGAGACATGAGAGAGGGAGATGACAAAGAGAGAAGGAGAGAAAAAAAGAAGAAATGAATAAATGTATAATAGATTCCCCGCATTGTGGAACGCCGACTAACCGTTACGGCGTGAAACAGGGAGTCCTCGACGTGTCCTCGACGTGTCCTCGCCTCGCGCTTCTAAGACGTGAGCTAAGAGATCGCTTCGGGGAGAGAAGAGGAAGAAAAGGAGGAGAAGGAGAGGAGAGGAGTGGGTGGAGAAAATGAATATTAGCAAGGAGAAGGAGGGTATAAACAGGGAGAAGGAGAGGGGAGAACGACGAAGATGAAGAAAAGGAAAATAGAAGAATAGATGAAGAGTATACGCAGGGGAAGGGGAAGGGAAAGAAGAAGAAGAAAGAAGAAGGAAGAAGAAGAAAAGCGATTAATTTTCAGATATCGATCGCAAGTAGAAATAAATGAAAAGGAAGATGATTGAAGAGATGGTAAAAAAAGATAAAGATGAAAGTGAATTATCTTAGACCGTGAGGCGATTATGTTTAGATGAGTTTGTCGATCGCCTAAGATAGGAAAAGATAACGAAAAGAGGTCCGGGCACGGCCTTTGAAAGCCTTGGCTACTGTGAGGGAGGGCGGTAATGAGGGCGAGGAAGGAATCGATGGAGGGTGTTGGTCTTTAGCGAGGGGAGGGAGAGGGAGAGGGGGGAGGGGGGAGGGGGAGGGGAGGTGATGGAGTTGATGGTGATTATCAGGGTAGAGGGGGGAGGAGATGGAAATAGAAGTTGATGATAACAAGGCTTGAAGAGCAGTCGGGAGGGAAGTGGGGATGGGGTAGAAGGGGGGGGAGAGGAGTTGATAAGAATAGGGATGGATGTGGAGATGGAGAGATGGAAGGGGATAGTGATAAGAAGAATCTTTGTAAAATGGGATAGGAAGGAGGGAGTTAAAGAGGAGTAAGAAGAAAGAGGAAAGGAAGTGATGCGTCATTCATGAAGGATATTCTTCAAGATTTCTTAGTCGATGTGAT